>NW_023613558.1:0-47214 GCF_013339725.1 Rhipicephalus microplus
TTTCGCTGTTTCCCCGGGTTAGCATGAGGCTGCTAAGCTTATGACAGTATGAATGCTGTCCTCAAATGTGAAATGAGAACCTAGAGGACAAACAACTATGACAAGAAAATTGGGGTGAATTAATTTGAATGGACTGTATTCGAAGCGACGAAAGTGACACCGTAAACTATTCGCATTCTTTAAAGTAAAATAAAAGTGAGTCAAGTACATTTGAAAAGATCAGGCAGAAAGACATTTTTTTGCAGAAGGCCGCACTCACCTCGACGTTGCCCTCTGCGTCCACGGTGGGAAGCTGATCGCCTTGGCTGTTGGCGTTGACATCCAGTGAGCCCACCTCTTTCTCGAGGTCCTCCCTTCGTCGCTGCAATGCCTGCAATGCATCGCAAGCCAAGCACCAGGTTAGTTGAATGCCTTCCGCTGCACCTGCAAAAACTTGAGTATGCCTCCACCACAAGGCTGCTCCTGCATTGCCCTGAAGGTGTATCAAATCAAGTGGTGGCTATCCATTCTGGTATGCCAACTATATTTAAACGTACTTCCTCAGATAACTTGTAAATGCATGCTTTCAATGTAGTGAGCCCTGAAACATTTTCCACACACCCTTTGTTAACATGAAAAGTGTCACAACTGTTTCCCTGGCAGCCATAGAGTTTTCCGTTTATACAGTTGAGCCTGGATGTAACGAACCTGAATGTAATGAATTCCTGGATATAACGAATTTTTTTCAATCCCAGACACCATCCCCATAGAAGCCCATGTATTTGTGACCTTTATGTAACGGCGCTGGGGTAATTGACCTAAATGTTACTAATTTTTGGCACTGATCATTTATTTTGAGTCGTAACATTGCTAAAATCTTATATGTACAACGCACAAGTTTTATAATACGAAAATTAATAACACAAGGGGGCAGCCGCAGGTAGAAAGTAAGCTATTGCAGCAGGCAAGTGCGTGCCGCGATGATACAAGCATCGCTGTATAGCTTGCGCCACGTAACGGCGAACGGAGTTTCTTTGTGGCAAAGCCTATGAGATGGTAATGCGGTGCGTTGTCTGATGACCCTACTGCGCCGAACGGATGAACGAAACAGTGAGATGGGTGAGGTGCGAGCATTCCTTCATGGCCGTGAGGCGAGCGTCAGGCCTTCCAGGCATTTCCTAGTCTCTTGTTAGGCCTCTAAGCTGCCTCGTTGTGAAAATGAGCTCTGTGCCGAGAAAGCACAAGGTTCTGTCTTTTGAAGAAAAGTTTGCGATTAAAAACGCGGTTTCCGCAGGTGAGAAGAAGAAAGACGTCGCTGCGCGATTTAATATTCCAGCCAGTTCCCTGTAGACAATACTGAGTGCGAAAAACAGCATCCGCGAGGCAGCGGAGTCGAACACGGGTGTAAAGAAGACTGGAGAAGTCAGCATACGCCGATGTGGACAAGGCTGTCTTCTCCTGGTTCCTGGACACACGGGCATGCAAAGTACCTATAAGTGGCATAATTCTGCAGCAAAAAGCGAAAATTTTCCAAGTATTCTTGGCCATGACGATTTCGAGGCAAGTAACGGCTGGCTGCAGAGGTTCAAAAGCAGGCACGGTGTCGTTGGTAGAGTGATTAGCGGCGAGTCCAGATCTGCTGACAGCGATGCCTCTGCCTCGTGGGTGGCCGAGAAGTTGCCTGGCATCTTGACCGCTAAGAGGCGGCAGACTTGTACAATGACGATGAAACGACATTGTTCTATCAGATATTGCCGAATCGCATGCTGGAGCTCAAAGGGCGCGATTGTCGAGGCGGCAAGCAGAGCAGACTACGCGTCACGGTCTTGCTTTGTGCAAACAGTGACAGCAGCGACAAAAGGATACCATTAGTTATAGGAAGAAATGCCCGGCCAAGGTGTTTTAAAGGCACAAAGCGGATGCCAGTTAAGTACATGGCCGATTCAAAGGCCTGGATGAGCAAAAAAATTTTTACTGCATGGCTGAAGGCATTCAACGAATATGTCAAGCGTCAGGGTTGCTAAAGTTGTCTATTGCTTGACAATTGCTCCGCGCACCACATCGAAGGCCTTCAGCTGTCGAACGTCGAGCTGCAGTACTTCCGTGCCAATCACACGTCCCTAATACAGCCGCAAGACAAAGGGGTTATCAACTGCTTCAAGTGTTGCTATCGCCGTCGCGTCATTCAGAAGATGCTCTTGGATATACGCTTTGAATGGCTAACAAAAATAGACATTTATCAAGCCATCGAGATGCTTGCCGCTTCCTGGCAGGAAGTGAAAGCTGACGCAGTTGCCAATTGCTTCGTGAAAGCTCAGTTGTCAGTGGTCACCGAGTCCGGAGTCGACGAAGAGAACCCCAGGAGCCTTCGAATCCATCCGACATCAGTAAAAGCGTGGGATACACTTCGCGCAAATGGTGGAGAGCCCGACGAAGTTAGACTTGATGACTTTTGTACGCCGACAGGGATGCAGTGTCTACCGAATAAAATGTCGAATGTGACACTTCTAGAAACTGCCCAAGATCGCGGTGATAGTGAAGTTGCTTCAGAGGCGATCCATCGCCATTGCCTGCCGCGAAAGAGATCTTGGAAGCGCTGGACGCCCTGCGCAGTCACGTTGGTTCACAAGATGACGAGGCAGCACTGGACGACTTGGTTTCTCTCAACGGCCGCGTACCATTATCTTTGACGCGAGAAGACGCAAGCCAAAATGACAGTTTTTTCAGGCTAAATAAATATTTTTTGAAGTGAGTGGCACTGTATTGGCATCCCCTGCATCTTCATTTGGTTTTCATGATCGTTTCTCTAGGCTTAGTTAAAACTGCATGTAACAAAAATCTGGATGTAACGAAAATTCGCTAACTTTTTCCAATTTCATTACATCCAGGTTTTAACTGTACACTAGAGGCATGGTGTATTGGAATGGGGCAGCGTATCATCTTCACAGCAAACGAATGGGACGATGGTTTTCTTTCGCGACCGACGCCACCTGGAGGGCGCCACCATACAATGGTGGGCCCAACGGCATAGTTCGAATTTGCATTGCTGACCTTTGTGCAGTTTTTGAGTAAATAGTCGCATAACCCGATTGAAATTAAAAAGTATCTGTAAGGTTAAAATACATCCAACACATCTGAATGCATCAATGAGATAAATAATGTTCCTTTTCCACAATAGAGCTCGCAAAATTCCTATTATAGAACAGGGACCCAGATTGTTCGCTTGCTTACAGTTTTGATTTAAAAACGCGTAAAAAAAGCACATCGCTCTTCATTTTACATATTTGCAACCTTGTCTAGCTATCACACTAAATTGAAGTCATGCAACAAACAAACGAGGAGGCCCTGAGGAGAACGTTATGGGCGAGTTCCACGACCACACTTACCTGCATGAGCCAGAAAAGTAAGCAGTCGCAATGTTAAAAAAGAAAAAATCCTATTTACTAACTCTCTAATTTTTATACATTTTACTAATCATTTTTATACACACAACTTTATGACCAGCCCAACAACTACAACTACCAATCTCGGAGGCTTTTTATCTAAGCTTCTCATAAATTACATCAAAGGGCCCTCACACGTGGCGACACAGTAGTACAGGGGTGCTCCGGCAGCACTGGCCATCATCGCAGAAGAGCCATGCTTTCAGTGCCAGACAGCACACTGCCCTATTCCAGTACACCACACTAGAGGGCACTCTTGCGCTAGTGTTTACAGGAGCCGCAACACAAGGCGCCTCAGCAAGCATGGTAATTATGGGTAGTGCGAGGGATCGCCTAATTTTCGTACTTTACGCACTAGTTGGCTTCGCATGGCTTGAGGCTGTTTAGTCACAGAACAATCGGCAAAAGTTTATCAGTTACGTTTCACCACCTTAATCGATTAGGCTTACCTATTTGAATGGGATCACGAAGTTCAAATCGTTCATTATTGTATTCGAAACAAAACTGAAACAATGCAATGAACGAAGCCACAAGTGTAATTCGAGGCCCAAAAAGACTAGGCAAATTCATGTACTACTTATAATTTCCATGGTCGCTGAATGACTGCAGCGCCAGAGTCCCCTATAATTAATTTTAGGAAGCTCAAAGCAGGCAGCCACCATACTTAATTACCGGGCAAAGTTCTGCTAAACTAATACTGCATTATTTAGAGCTTACACGGGTGACCAGGGAGAGACAAACAACACTTTCACAAGACAGATTACTGTATGGCAACATGGTACGCCTTGACGGGCATAACACGATTGGTGTGTCCTCCTTGTCGTGTTTTTTTTTTTTTTTTTTTTAGAACATTGTAGTCCCCAGCATACCCTTCCAACTTCATTTTTCTCATTGATCCACTCAGTTATGTTATCGCTATCGCTGTTGAGTGCTTGCCTGCAGGGCGGCCTGCACAAAGCAGGCCTCGGGGGCGTCTCCTTCCTCGAGCAGCTGGGACCGCAGTTCGGACTCCTCCCGGTCCAACATGGCACCCAGCTGCTTAGGGCACGCCACAAGCACCCTCTGGTGGCACGTCAGTCGCTCTTCTGCACACCATCAAACCAAAGAAAGAGCTTCAGAGTTGCGTAGGCAGTGTGCAATAAAGCAGTGACTAGCCGCCAAACTTTCACAGAACAGTATACAGCCTCAACTGCAGATGCACAACATAAGGCATTTAGAAAGGGAGTGAAGGTGACATTTTCTCCTTCTCTTTTATTGTAACTATGTATGAACCCTTTTTCGTAACTTCATCACCAGGAGCTACAGCTTGTGCAATGAAATGCAGGCCGTGGATAAAACACACTGGACATGAAAATATCTGTAGCCCCCTGTGAAAGGAGTCATATGTCCAAGTAATGCAATATCAACAGGTAATTCTTTTTTTTTTAAATTGACTCCTGACTCCAGGAGTTAGACGCTTTCAATTCAACAAGTTTGAAGCAATTAGGGGTGAGCGAATGTTTGAAATTTCCAATATATTTTCAATAGTGTTTGCTATTCGATTCAATTTGTGCAAATTTTTTACTTTTTTTCAACTATTCGAACTTTCCTAGGACATGTACTGTCATCTGATTAAAAATAATTCATTGAAATTTTCAATATGCTTCGCCTTATCGCACTCTTGTATTATGGTAAAGCTGCCTTTCAAGCTGTGCTGCAGTTGCAAATGCATTGACTGGAGAAAACGCTTGTTCCTACATTGAGATGACAGATGTGGCAGAGGTGGGGGCTTAATTAATGGCGCTTTGGATTCGAAATTCGGGCATGAAGTCTAAGAAATCTCAGCCGAAGATATTTAGCATCCAAAATTTTAGATGTTCTTATATATTGCTGTCTACGATGGCGATTTGGAACTCCAGACTCGAAGGGAGCACACCCTTGTCCAGCCCATCAGTTGGGCTTCCACAAAGGAGAAGCTGAGGAAATATAGATTTCAACATCACTTCACAGTTTTGTATTGGTATTTGATGTTTTAGAAAATGCTGCTATGGTAAACATGTTTTTCTTTTTTAGTATAGATTGTTCTCTTTTGATTTTGTTTCCTATTTGTTCACTCTTTTAGCTGCTGTTAGCATTTTATGTTCGTTACTAATTATAGGAGGCCCCCCTGACAGTCTCATACTTGTATTATGTACCGTATTTACACGATTGTAAGACGACTCGAATGTAAGACGACCCCCCCAAAATCGCATCTCAAAAAAAAAAAAAAAAAAACCTCACGTAGGCCGCAAGCTTCGCCTCTAGTTCCGGAAAGCGGCCAGACTTCGGCCCGCGAAAGCCACGGCGCTTGGAGTCGCACGAGAAAATTTCCTCGCGCTGAAGCCGCCACTGCCGCACCACACATTCACCGATTCCGAACTTTCGTCCTCATGTCACGGCACTCATGTCAGACAGAAGTGACTCGAGAGAGCCGGTCGTGGACGCAAGCGACAGGAGCACGCGGCGACGCGCCCGCTTAGAAAATTGTATCACAAAGAGGAGCTCTTCCGTCAACTACCAATACCCCCCCTACGGCGGCTCTTCCATCGATTACCGGTGCTCCCTCAAGAGCCGTGCGCTCGTCATAAAGGCACTCGTAATGCGCGCAGTAGATGCTAAAAAAAGAAAAGCTTTTGTATAAGCACGCGGAAAACTATGCGCTTTGGGTTGAGCGGGAAAGTATTCGAGATGACAATACATATGGTTCGATTTCGATTCTAAGACGACCGCCCAACATTGGATTGTCAAATTTGAAAAAAAGGGTCGTCTTACAATCGTGTAAATACGGTAACCCATTTTTTGTACATGCAATAATAATAATAAATAAACTTGAACTTGAACCTCTGTTTTTCACGTCTCTGCAGTGTTGTTGGCAGAAACTTTGCTACACCGAATCATGCATATGAATACATTTCTGCATTGCCTCATACTTGATAACACAACTAAGAAACACCCTCCCCCCCCCCCCCCACCCCGCCAGCACTTCATCAACCAAAAGAAAAGAAACATTTTCATGTTGCTATCTAATAATATGCTTAGGAATTCCCTCAAACTTTTTTTTTTCTGCAATATCGCTTCAAGGTATTAAAAAAAAATATTCTACAATTATTCAAAAGATATTCAATTCGAATTCGCACTTGCACTTCAAACATTGAATTCGCTTCACGCCCAACATTTCACCATTTGCACAGCTCTAATGGCAATATCTCAATGATCCACAAGCAGAGCGCCTAGAAGATAGCACGAGACGCCATCGAAACAACAGGCTACCTTAGCCTCCAAGGACACGATGATTCACGCAGTCTCAAGGTTACACTAAGTTGGACAAACAGTTGCTATACATATGGTGGTAACTTGGCCCATTACTTTACGCTCTCGTTACGTGGTGGCTGTTGTTGCCTGGGGTACGAATGTCAGAGCTGGCACCAAGGCAGAGCTTGATTCTGAAATACTAATTGAAACATTCTCATTAATCTGCTTGTTTTAAGTGTGAACCCACTTTAACTGTAATAACCAGGTGGTTGTACAGTCGAAACCCGCAATAACCAAATCGCAGGGGAAACCGAAAAATTTTGTTTTCGCGAGAATTTCGTTGCCGCGAGTATGAGACATAAAAACAGTGATACGGCCAGCAGAACGAAAATTTATTGCCAGAAGTCGGTCAACTTACTTTGCCGATCCTTGCCATGCAACAACTTCAAAGCTCTGCCTTCGCACTGGAAAAAGTGGTCCATTGCTTTGTCGCCGTCATGTGCGCCGAAGGAGCGAAAGGTGTCCTGCGCATCCAACACAACCCGCGGGTTGTTTCCGATGCGCTAGCGCGTCGTTCCTGCCCGCAGTCTCACTGTCAGCGAAGTTAGAGCTAAGGCCGACTCCGATGACGCACCGCGCTCGTAGACCGCGCGCCCGCTCGTAGTAATCTGATCGTGCATCCGGTGCGGCCACTCATAGTAATCTGACAGTGCGCAGCTTACAGCTTCATTGCTTGCGATGAAGCACGTCGCCACGAGTGCGCTAGCGCGTCGTTCCTACCTGCAGTCTCGCTGTCTGCGGAGTGAGGGCTAAAGACGACTCCGATGACGCGCAGCGCTCGTAGTAACCTGATCGCGCATCCGCCTACTGCTCCTAACTAAAGCGTAATTATATCTTAAGTGATCATCGAGCCGTGAACACGTCACGAAGTAGCAATTTTCGAGAGCCATGTCCTCACGACGCACAAGCAGCAGACAAAGATCCCCCGGAGCGAGCATCGGGCCAATGGCAAGGCGAGCTGAGGCAACATGGCGGCCACAGCCAATCAAGGGCCTCGAAACGACCTTCAAACATTTGCTTTTTGTGGGCTTGTTTTTAAAGGGAGGAGCCAGCTGAGGCGGGAAAGTTAAAACGGAGAAATGCTCTTTCCAATGAGCCTAAGAAGCCGGCTCCCGGCCCCGCCATCGCGAAGTCACAATTTTTTGAAAATCGCTGTTTTCTCGCGATTTCCAGACGTTTCGCTACCTAGGTGGGTGAAATGAATTTCCTGAAGCACTTCTGCGCGGTTTTCAGTGTAAATATTTTGGAATCAGAAAAAGGGTTTCAGAAACTGAAAGCTTGATTTTCAAAAAATCGATTTTTTTTCCATTTTTTGCGATCCTAAAGCCGCGTCCTCCCTTAAGTAAACAAAAATAGCGGTACCCACGCTAGCGCAGCAAAAGCAGACGTTTACAAATTTTGAGTGCGCATAACACGCATACGAGCATATTTTCGACAGTTAACCTTTGGCGGGAGGGTAAAATAAGGCCCGCACCATGGTAGAAAATTCGTTAAAGCGGGATCGCTGTCCAAAAACAGTTAGTTGCTGCAAGATATGTAATACATGGGCTTCTATGAACGTTCGCAGGGGATCCAGAAATATTTCGTTGGCGCAGGGATTTCATACTCGCGGGGTTTCGTTATTGCGGGTTTCGACTGTAAATCCAGAGAATTAAGGCACCCGAAAGCAGCACAGACAGTTGACACTCTCCCCGAATAAAACGAGCATCGTTCCCACCGCGGCTAATATTGAAGGGCTCTAGGTCGTCCACCCTCCAAAGGTCAGCTGGCATGGGCTGGGCACCGGGCTGGTTCTTCTGGCGACGCATCAGGCACATGGTGATCTCATCACCAGGCTGGTAGCCCCTTCGTGGCTGGGGGACCACCCTACGCACCAAAAAGTAAGCCAACATTATGCACATAACGTAGAAATATCCAAGCCTATATAACCTCTATATCAGTAAATTTGGTGATGAATGCGTGAGCCAGCCTTCAGTGGCTTCTTTGCATGAAAAAGAGATCGCGCTTTTGGATAGAGGTTAGCCCTTTTATCATTGGACCTTCGTGTTTATCGGACACTCCGCTAAGTCACGTTGCTCACGTTTGCTTGTCGAAAGATTTACCTGTTTGCATGTATCAACATTAGTGCTGAAATTCAGTTGGTAGTCAGCGCTCGTGTTGTCCCTCTTTGCTCTTTTCGTTCCTCCCTTTCCGTACGCTTTTTTCCAGCACTTTCGTACTTGCGCTGCAACCCCTACCCCCCGCCCACATAGAATTAAACCAACTAGCCCAAATAGCAGTTCTTCTTTAGCAAGGTTAAAGACAAACTTGAGTTTTTCTATTGGGGAGAGGCACACGTGCCTGCGGAGCTGCTGGGCAGAAAACGCCCGGTCGCAGATGGGGCACGGCCGGTACGGTCGGTCAGACAGGGCCAGGTAGTGGAGCAGGCACGACCAGCAGTACACGTGTCCGCACGGGGGCATCTGGGCCGCACGCGGAGTTCCCAGGCACACTGGACAGCGCTCCTCCTCCTGGCCGGTCGTGCTCTGCTGCTGCAGCACTCGCACCTCGTGCACCAGCTCCCAGGCGATGGGCACGTCCGGATTCCAGCGACACATGGTGCCCTCGCGCACCACAAACTGGCAGCTGCAAGGTTGGCAGGCATTGCGGGCAAGGTCAAACACAAGGTGAACGTCACATTTCTCTCGACACACTCGGGCCATAATAGAACTCCGTGCCTGCTTTCTGCACATTTTATAACAGAGTTCTGAAAAGATATCAATATTCAAATGAACAAAATAAAAGACGGAATCCAAGTGATCAATCTGGATTTTAGTGCATATGCGAAGCCAAGAAAGAAAACAGGAACAATTTCATTTGGCAGCAAGTTGTTTATCCATTGTTATTTGTGTTCCAATTACTGCCCCTCAAAGCTACAAGTAACACCCGACACCCCCCCCCCCCTCTTTTTTTTTTTTTCTTGGCTTTATTATCAGCTGTTCTATGGCTGACATTGGAAAGTTCTATGTTATGAACAAGACTCAAGTGACCAAAAGAAAGTAAACCACTGGCATACCAACACAAGCTCAGCATTAAAAGTGCCTTGCGTCAGCCACTGTGTTCCCAAGATGTCATCAATTACAAAAGGTTCACGTAAGCAGCACTCAGTCAAATCCCTCAAACTTGACATGGAAAAACGCTGCAGCGTATTGCATCCATTATGCTGTCTTGACAAGCATGCAAGTGACAAGAAGACAGCTTAGTTGCAAAGCGACAAAGGAGCCAAGCGGGTACCCCATAACCCTGCTGTAACACTGATTGGCTGGCTCAGCACTGAAGCGCGGCCAAGGTTTGGTCCTCATCTCGCAACACTAACTTTGTGTGCACTAGCCCTTCAGCTAAGCAACTGTCCACAAATTAATGGCATAAATGTGTACGAGTGGAAGCGGCCGTAAACATCAATATGCAATTGCCCGACAAAAGCTAGCCTCTCCAGGTGTATCCATAATTTTTTAATCAGAGCTCAATTATTTAGCCACTATAGTGCACTCCCTCATTGCAATGGCACACGCGCTGCCCTCGCCACTACTCACTTGGCCTGCAAGAACTGCTCCTTGGAGTGCTTGGCAGGAGGTGGCCTGCTGGAGCGGTGATGGCCAGACCAGTAGTGGTGGTGGTGGTCACTCTCTCGGGGAGTCAGAGTGAACTTCAGCAGGTGATTCAGGTTCACCTTTCGGTTGCCCTTGCGGAGCGCTTCTTCCACGCAGTCATCCTGAATGCTGCGTGCTACCTGCACATGCGACATTAGGGACAACGCATCAGACTGGGAGAAGCTGCACTGCAGCCCTGTAGGGACTCCAAAGAGATGCATTCGATCACTTTTCCATGGTAAGTAGGAATGAAAAACTGCTTTCATGGCCGTGGAAGCAAATAGTGGTTTACTAGCCTAGGAAACAAATGCGAGACACCCCATTTTTCGATTTCTCTCCAGAAACTACGCCAGTATGTTGGCGCAGCAATTCTTTCGAAGCACTTTGCAGTACATAGAGCTGCATCATTTACAGGGTTGTGCGGTTTACATCCGCACCAACTCTTTTTTACTGATGGGCAGAGGAGTACACCAATTTGGCACTGGTTGTTTCTGGGTTTCATCTTGAAAGGTGGTCCTATAAGGTTTTGCAAAGTGCCTTAGCCACTGGGTACCTACCAGTAAAATAAGCACACATATAGGTACTAGTTGCTTGGGAGGGCACCCATCCTGTTGGCAATTGGCAGCATAGAACTGCCAAACTTGAAATAAGGTCATCCACTTTTTCTTATTCCCAGCTGGAACATTCACCGTGCTCGGCGCTTGGCAGCTGTGAATCGTGTGCAACTGAGTTTTAAAACTGCCTTTGCTATAATGTTGGTGCTGGTATTGACACCATCGAGGCTTTCTTTACTGTCATCTATCAACCTCCTGATCTTTGGAGTACTAATCACAGTCATTGATGCACGAACCAGAATTCAGACAGCAAATAGCATCTTATGCAAAGTCTGGAACCACACAAGCAATTCTCCACTATACTCAGCGACAACGTTTGTTGACTGCACTGTGAAGGGTGCAGAAATGAAGCACATGCTTGCTACCGACCCCCCAAAATTAAAGTAATAAAGTTTACTGATAATTTCTCTTTTTGCCTTGCTAGAGTAGATGCTGCTTTATTTATTATGAGACAAATAATTTCGATGATGATGATGATGTTTGAAGTTTTGTGGCGCAAGGGCCATTTCACGGCCAAAGAGCGCCAGTTCATGTTACTAAGAATATGGACAATGATTGTGATAAGCGGCTGTATAAAGGCCATAAAATTCCTCGCGGTAAGGCGGGTAAAAACATACAGGTAATAAAATCATGACCATGCCGTGAAAGGTGTGTGTGGTGAGGATAGATGACAAGAGTTGGTGATTATAAAAAACAATGGTGGATATGAATGGCATTAGCACAAGTGCCTCACTCGTTCATACCCTTGCGTCCAAGGGCCGTGAGGCAAGTGCTTTCTTGTGTAACCGCCGCAGCAAAAACCTCTCTAGAGAGGTCATGCTACGGAATGCCCGGGTGTATGATATGAAAATTATTAATTTCTTTTAAAAACGCTAACAATGATTTATGACTAAAAAGCGGTTCCCTACCAACGAACATTGCAGGGTGTAAAGGTATATGTTGTCGGTAGGGTAATGTAAAATGTTTTCTTATAGTTTCTAAGTGTTTACACTGGATTAACATATGAAGGACGGTTAATGGTTCACCACATCTGTCACACAATGGTGGATCGCCACCAGACAAAAGATATGTGTGTGTCGTGTATGTGTGTCCTATCCTGAGTCTCGTTAGTATTACCTCTGTATGACGCGATTTCGATACAGGCAGCCAATGACCAAGGTGTGGCTTAATAGTTGTAGTTTGTTTTGTGTGTGTGTATCCCACTTGCTCTGCCAGTAGTCCCGGAGGTTTCGTTTGAGAGACGGCTTAAGATCAAGGGCCGGGATTGATATGGATGTAATGGCGGTGCTCTCATGGACGGATGCAGCGAGCTGATCCGCCCTCACGTTGCCTTGAATCTCACGGTGCCCTGTCACCAGCACACTACAACATGTTGTTTGGTGTAGAGTGTGCTTAAAATGGAGTAAAGTGAGACAAGGACTGGGTTTTGTGTTTTTTAAGAGTGTGCAGAGCCGTTACTACACTGAGGGAGTCTGTATAAATTTTAAGAGTGTGCAGAGCCGTTACTACACTGAGGGAGTCTGTATAAATTACTGCTTTTTGTATTTGTAATTGTTTGATGTGTTTAGCTGCCACAAGTATCGCGTAAGCTTCCGCTGTGAAGATACTTGTGCGTGGATGTAGAGGGCCAGCATCCGAAAAGGATGGGCCGACAGCAGCGTAGGACACAGAGGAGTTAGTCTTGGAGGCATCTGTGAAGAACTCAGGACGTGTGTGTTTCTGTTGAAGTTCCAAAAAGTATGTTCGGATATGGACAATAGGTGCATGTTTTGTAACTTCTAGGAAAGACACATCGCAGTCTATAGTCTGCCACTGCCACGGTGACGGGTATGCTACAGGAGCCATTAAACTGTGTTCAAGTGACACTGCAGTTTCTTGAGCTAGACACTTCAGGCGAACTGAGAAGGGCTGCCTCAT
Organism: Rhipicephalus microplus; assembly: GCF_013339725.1. Lineage (NCBI taxonomy): Eukaryota > Metazoa > Arthropoda > Arachnida > Ixodida > Ixodidae > Rhipicephalus > Rhipicephalus microplus. The sequence continues at coordinate 12,913 of NW_023613558.1, forward strand.
CGAAGGCCTGTTTTGAAACAGAGTTGAGCTCGACAAATCATTAATTGTAGAGTATGAGGGGTGCTCCTTGTCTGCTTTCACCTTAAGGAAGTAAACAAAGGACATGTAGGTTCTTTGCAGATGAAGCGACCACTCATTTGACTCAACGTACAGGCTTTCTACGGGGCTGGTGCGAAAAGCACCCGTAGAAAGGCGGATGCCCAATGGTGCACGGGGTCCAGCATCTTCAAGGCACTTTGAGTAGCAGACTGATAGACAACGGCCCCATAATCTAAGCGGGTGCGAATGAGGCTTCTATAGAGGTTCATGAGGCATTGCCTATCACTACCCCAAGTAGTACGTGACAACACTTTTAAAACATTCATGGCTTTTAAACATTTTGTTTTTAGATACTTGATGTACGGCACGAAGGTCAACTTGTTGTCCAAGATTAGGCCTAAGAATTTATGCTCGGCTTTGACGGACAGACGTTGCCCGTTCAGTCGAATGTCAGGTTCTGAGTGCATGCCTCTCTTTCGAGAGAACAAAACACACGTGCTTTTTTGTGGGTTCAGTCGGAATCCGTTTTCCTCTGCCCATTTGGAGAGCTTGTTTAAACCTAACTGAACCTGCCGCTCACACAATGCCAGATTGCAAGACCTAAAGCCAAGCTGGACGTCATCGACATATGTGCAATAAAACATATTGCGAGGGATGGTCAAGCGCAAGGAATTCATTTTTATGAGAAAAAGTGTGCAGCTAAGTACACCACCTTGTGGCACGCCTGTTTCCTGAACAAATGTTTGGGAAAGAACCGTGCCCACTCGGACACGGAATGTCCGGTTTGACAGGTAACTTTTGATTATGTGAAACATTCTTCCGCGCACGCCAAGGTGGGAAAGGTCTCTTAGAATTCCGAAACGCCATGTTGTATCATAAGCCTTTTCGATATCGAGGAACACAGAGAGAAAATATTGTTTATGGACGAAAGAGTCTCTGATCTGTGCCTCGATACGAACAAGGTGGTCTGTGGTGGATCTACCGTCTCGAAACCCGCACTGAAATGGGTCGAGCAAATTATTTGTTTCAAGGAAATGTACAAGTCGGCAGTTTATCCTTTTTTCGAAGACTTTGCACAAGCAGCTTGTAAGTGCTATAGGCCTATAACTCGAGGGTAAAGAAGGGTCTTTGCCCTCTTTCAAAATGGGAATAATAATAGCCTCTTTCCAGGAGGTAGGGATAGCGCCAGAAAACCAGATAGCATTGTACAAACAAAGTAAGGTTTTTCGTGTTTCGATTGGTAGGTTTTTAACATTTCATACACCACACGGTCAGAACCTGGGGCAGAAGTACTGCAGGAGTTTAGAGACATTTGCAGACTCAGCTAGACTGAAAGCTTGGTTATATGCCTCGGATCTAGTGCATTTGTGTTCAAGTTTCTGCTTTTCTATTCTTGTTCTGTATTTTTGGAAAGTGTCAGTATAGTGGGATGAGCTGGACACCTGTTCGAAGTGTGCACCGAGGAAGTTTGCCTGATCTTCCAAGGTATCACCCCGAGTGTCCATGAGTGGAAGTGTGTATACTTGTTTTCCTGCTATCCTACCGACCATGTTCCAGACTTTAGCCTCCTGTGTGTATGATTTGATCCCTGACAAAAACTTCTGCCAGCTTTCTCTTCTGGCCTGCCGACGCGTTCTCCTAGCTTGAGATTTTATTTTCTTGAAGGTGTCAAGATTTTCGGCTGTCGGTGAGTTCCGAAGCAGCCTCCAAGCTCTGTTTTGCTGTTTGCGCGCGTTTCGGCATTCAGAGTTCCACCATGGCACACGCCGTTTTCCTGGGTGCCCATTTGTTTGTGGGATGCATTTTGTTGCAGCATCAATCAAAAAAGCTGTGAAGTAGTCGACAGCAACATCAATGCTTAAAGTACATATGTCACTCCAATCTATACGAGCGATGGTATGAAACCGTTCCCAGTCGGCTCTGTTTATGAGCCATTTGGGTACACAGGGTGTACACTCAGTTGCTGTAGTTGTGCTCAAAACTACGGGAAAGTGGTCACTTCCGTACAGATTACTGACGACTTTCCACTGGAGTAGAGGCACAAGAGATGGAGACACTATGCTTAGGTCTATGGAGGAGTAGGTGTTATGTGCGAGATTATAATAGGTTGGTTCTTTTCTATTTAGGAGACATGCGTTCGACGAGAGAAGGAATTGTTCAATCAGTCGACCTCGCGCGTCGCAACGAGAGTCTCCCCATAGCCTGCTATGCGCATTGAAGTCTCCAAGGAGAACATAAGGCTCCGGAAGTTCATCAATTAAAGAGTGTAAATCACGTTTTTGCAGCTGATAGCTAGGAGGAATGTAAATAGTGCAGATTGTGATTAGTTTATCAAAAAGAACCGCTCGAACAGCCACTGCCTCAAGGGATGTTTGGAGTTGTAAGTGTGTGCATGCAATTCCTTGATTCACTATGATGGCAACACCTCCGGATGATGTCATGGCATCATCACGGTCCTTTCGAAAAATAACGTATTTGCGAAGAAAATTTGTGTGTTTTGAATTAAGGTGTGTTTCTTGTACACACAGCACTTTTGGTGAGTGTTCGTGTAGGAGTTCTTGGATGTCGTCAAGGTTTCTGAGAAGGCCCCTGACGTTCCATTGTATAATTTGAGTGTTCATGGTGAATGTAAAATAATGCTGTGTGTACGAAAAGCGAGTGGCTGTTTAGACGGGGAGTTTGAGTTCACTTAACAGGGCCGTCACCAGGCCCTGTTATTTGCTTTTTTGTTTTCTTGGCGCGCTCCAAAGAGCCACGCCGCTCTTTCGGCATCAAGGGTGCCGACGTATCCATTGCCTCCTCGGAGGCACTGGATGCCCGCACGTGCGGGCTGTTAGTTTGGATTTTGGGCCTCGCCTGGTGAGGGGATGCCTTGAGACTCGAAGACTCTGGAGTCTCCGGTCTCTGTTTGGGAGTAGGCGGTGTAGCCTGGGCTACAGCCGCCTTGGGGGCAGGTGCCACAGCCGACGGCTCGCTCTGCGCAGGCCGAAGGGGTGGCGAGGGCTGGTGCGGCGTTGCCCCCTGACGCGCCGCATCGGCATATGTTGCGCCGTAAAATGGCGACACTCTTCGTCTTGCTTCTTTGAATGTGGTGTTTTCTTTGACTTTAAGAGTGATTATTTCTTTTTCTTTCTTCCAGTTAGGACACGAACGCGAATACGCGGCGTGTTCCCCGTCACAATTCACGCAGTGAGGCGTAGTAACACAGTTATCAGATGGGTGGCCGTGGCTACCACATCTTGCACAAGTTTCCTGACCCCGGCAGTTCTGCGAGCCATGACCAAATCGTTGACATTTATAACACCGTCTTGGATTGGGAATGTAGGGACGGACAGAGAGTTTGATGTATCCTGTGTCTATAGATGAAGGCAGTGTGCTAGATGCGAAGGTGAGTATTAAATGTTTGGTAGGTATTTCTTTGTTGTCTCGTCTGATGACGATTCGTTTCACATCTGTGACATTTTGCTCTTTCCACCCTTCAAGCAGTTCCTGTTCAGACATTTCAAGAAGGTCTGCTTCTGAAACAACTCCGCGTGAGGTGTTCATTGATCTATGAGGTGAAATAGATACTGGGATATTACCAAATGCTACGAGACTGCCAAGTTTTTCATAGTGGTGTTTTTCAGGCAGCTCAAGGAGAAGGTCTCCGCTAGCCATCTTTGTAACCTTGTATCCTGGGCCAAAGACCTCTGTCAGGGATTTAGCAACAAGAAATGGAGATATTACTGTGGCTTGTTTTGTTGGGTTTTCGCTGTGCACAACATGGAATTTGGGAAAGCATTGTCTGGGTTGGCTGAAAATTGATATGTCATCGGTGCGTCCCCTCTTAGGCGGGAGACGATCTAGGAGACGGGGAAATGCAGGTGTTCCCATAGTAGTGTACTTTTTGTTCGGCAGCAATGGCGACCACCCACCATGGAGTCCAACCAGGGGACGCTGAAGCACTTAATAGCATAAGGCTGCAAACGCCAGCCGTACATTGCCACTATAACCAAATATAACTACTCAAGCTTGAGTAATTACACAAGGTTAACCCTTGCCGCCATGAAAAATCGGAAGTAAATGGAAGAGAGAAGAAGACAGGACAGATTTAAAGACGAGAAAAGACTAAGATGTAGGAAGAGAGAGATAGGAAAAGGCGACTGCCGATTTCCCCTGCGTGGGTCAGCCCAGGGGTGCCGTCTACGTGAAGCCGGGGCCAAAGAGGTGTGTTGCCTCTGCCGGGGGGCCTTCAAGGTCCTATCACCCAGCTTTGGCTCAACCCCCAGGATCCCCTTTTCCCCGGACACGGCAAAGCCACGCACGGCTAGGCGTGGGAGGGAGCCGAAACTCCCCCGTTAGCTCGGGTCCGTGGTGTCGTTACACACCAAACGCCTACTTGCGCAGGCGCCCCTGCGGGGCAAATAATTTCGAGAACTTGGCAAGAATGCCTCCCTCTCCTTTCCATCTCTTAGATGGCACCCCCTTTCAGCACGCTCATTTTTTAAAGTAAACATGTCGTCCATGACTTACTGGGTTAGCGTTCAACCGCAAACTCGTTGTTTAGTTCTCTAGGAAAAATATACTCGTAATTTGGCACTGTAATGTACATTGAGCCATCAAAATGTTTCCCCCATTCGCATTTTCATGTATGTTGTGTATGTAGAATGAATTAACGTGTGCGAGCAAAAGCTGCAGGCTTCCATACTAGCAGAGTGACACAAATGGGCAGAAGACCTGCCTCCATAGCCTTCACTCCAAGGTCAAGAAAAGTTTTTGCCATGTTTAGTATCCCGAAAATTGTCTAGAAGCCAGCCACTGACCTGACTGCGCTGTCCCTGTGAGTTCTGATGAGATGACTGCGCAGCACATTGGGGCTGTCCCTTGGGCTGAGGCCTCTTGTCTGGTGTCGAGCGGTTGCGCTGTGGGGCAGGTCGACGACCCTCCCCCTGCTGGCCACCCCACTTTCCGCGGCGGCCTCCTCCTCCTGATGGACCACCACCCCCGCCGGGCCACTGCTGCTGCTGCTGCTGCTTGTTACCCGAACCATCTGCACCAAACACAGAGGGAGAAAGAGTTTTTTGTAATTTTTCACAAGAACAGGTATTTATATCACATGCAACACGCTAGTTGTGCTGAAATGAACTACGTATAGTCTAGGGTGTTTCGGAAGACTCATCTATATCACATGCAACATACTAGTGGTGCTGAAATGAACTATCTATAGTCTAGGGTATTTCGGAAGTCTCCCGTCTGATAGTCCACCAACTCAAAGGCAACTTCAAGCTGCTACACAGACACTTTCTATACACGGGTTGCATGTGACATCATTTCCGGCTGGAAAAATGAGCAACCCCATGTTTGTCAACATTGAGTCAAACTAGTCTGGTTCACGGTGTAAGAAGGAGAGGTGACCGAACGACTGCGGCGAGCCGCCGCGACGAGCGCACTCCGTAGCGCTCGCAGTTGGCCGCCTCTCCACTAGATGGCGGGCGTCGTTCTAGCCCTCCCGAGCGGCCGCTTGTTCAGCGCACCCCGTAGTCGAGTGTGACAGCAGGCGTCGGCTTCGTTGCTTTGTTCCCGCTATTTTATTTGTCACACCTCGCATGCGTGCTTTATGGCCTCATAAGGCATCAGTGACATGAGGAAGTGCTCCGTTCCGCAGTGCAACAGCGGCTACAAGTCGTGCAAGAAGAAATTCTCGCTCTTCAAGCCGCCCGCAGACGCCGAGAAACTCGCGGTATGGAGGCGAGCGATCCCACGAAAGGACCGTGTTCTGACCCGGAAGGACCTTGTGTGCGAGCGGCATTTTGCTCCACATTTCGTGGTGAAGACGTGGAGTGCCGAGTACAAGGGACATATCCTCATGCAAGGTGAGCGTAGAGCTACGTTGGCGAAGGACGCGGTGCCATCAATTTTTGATGGATGCCCCGCTTACCTCACGAAGAAAGTGAAGCCTTCGAGAAAACCGGTGAAGCGGAAAGCTAACACCAGTGAGCTGCCAGCCAAGTCACGCCGCCTGTCTCCCGGGAATGGAGAATGCAGTCATAGTGCAGCAAATGCACTTGTCAATCCACCGGAAGGTTATGACATCACGCTTGACTTAACAGAGAACAGAACTGGAATTGCAGAGCTTCGCCCATCCGCCTTTGACGTACATTTTGAAAGTGCACCATCCGCGCGTCTTCCCGAATCCTCATGGGCTGTATATCGCGTAGATATGGAAGGCATTCGAGATATTGTGTACTCGAAAATGGCTGTGAAGCAAGATTCTGCGGCAGCGAATCTCTACATATCTAAGGCAGTGCACATCAAAAGTGACATGAGTGTGAACATTGTTCTGCTCGGGAAGTCCCTCAAACCTGCCGCCGCTGGGCTAATTGCGAGCGTGACGACCCTTTCTGATGTGGAACAAGTTGTGAACGCCGTAGAAGCAATCAAGGTTTGCTCAAGAGGACCGAGCATCAAGGAATATCCCAAAGCGGAGCATGAGTGTGCTTATGGCGATCTTCTAGGAAAATGGAGGCATTCAAGGTGCACAATGACAGTGGCCGAAGGAAGTGTTTGCAAGGCTTGCAGCTCTCTGCTCTCTTTGTGACACCCTCCGCATCCATACGTCTCGTCAGGTGGCCAGAAAGAAGGGACGGAGGGTGCTTCAGCGCATTAGGATACCGGTGCAGTCTAAAGAAAGGGGAAAAATTTAAACACTCCGAAGGGCCAAGACGTCACTGACAAGGTCAAAGGCGCGCCTTTTGTCAAGGAACAAGATGCTATAGATGGAACTGAAGCAGTCGAAGAACAAGATGAAGTCGCTTCAAAATGAAGACCTCCAGCACCGCCTGCAGCAGCACGACATTCCGTCAGCACAGCTACTTCTCATTTCAGAGTGTCTTTCAGCAGCAAAATGCACAAATAAGAGAAACCGAAGATACACAGATGACTGGCTGTTACTGTGTCTCCTTCTTCATATCCCCAGTTCCTCTACGTACTCGTTCTTGAGGAACAATGACATCGTCCCGCTGCCCTGTGTCACCACCATCAGAAAATACGTCAGCATGATGGGACTGAAGTGTGGCTTTGATGAGCGGTTTCTCGCAGCCCTCACAACAAAGACGGCAACCAAGAGTCCTATGGAACGAAGAGGAATGCTGGTGCTTGATGAAATTCAAGTCAGGAAAGAACTGGCCGTGAATTCGAAGACCATGACATACTCCGGGTTGGTTGACCATGGGCAGGACGATGGAGACTGTTAGGAGCTTGCCGACCATGGAATTGTATTTGCTTTTGCTCCATTTGCTGACAGCTATCTCCAGCCTGTTGCAGTTTTTGCATCGAAAGGACCAACGAAAGGAACTGTGCTTTCACGGCTGCTCCTCCAATGCATCCTGAAACTTGAACAAGCTGGAATACGCATCGATGGAGTTGTTTGTGATGGTGCATCAACCAATCGTAGCATGTGGAAGCATTTCGGAGTTAGTTGTGTTTTGGGAAGTAAAACCAACTCTTTTGAGCAGCCATCTGACAGTTCAAGGCAAGTTTACATGCTCTCAGATGCACCGCATTTATTTAAATGCATTAAAAACCGCCTCTAGAGCAAGAAGGAGTTCCACATCAATGCGAAGTGTGTACGGTGGTCATGCTATGACGCTTTGTATGTAGCAGATACAAAGCACGCAGAGGATGAAAGAGCAGGCCCGAAAATCACATACAATCATGCGAACCCTTCAAACATGTTGAAGATGAGAGTAAAGCTGGCAACGCAGATATTTAGCGAGTCTGTTGCCAAGGGGCTTCAGTTCTACGCTAAGCGGCGTGCGACCCGCTTGTATGATATGGAGCCCACAGAGCAGTTTACTCTACTCATGAACAATCTGTTTGATGCCTTGAATCGTCGGTATCCGGCTGAGGGAGTGCGACTGGGTGGAAATGACTTCCAAGTCATTGAAGACGCGTTACAGTGGCTTGACAAATGGGAAGAAGTTGTCAATGGAAAAATTCACAAGGACTTCTTTTTGACTCCCTCTACTGCAGAAGGCTTCAGGGTGACTTTAAAGTCAGTTTTTCAACTGTGAAGTTATCTACTGACTGAGTGTGGCTTTGACTACATCCTAACAGCAAAACTGAATCAAGACCGCCTCGAGTGTTTCTTCGGAACGATTCGGCAAGCTGGAGGTCAGAACGAACACCCTACGTTCTCTACATTTCTCCAGCTTTATCGCATGCTTTCCCTGTACACCCTTCTCAAACCACCAAAATTTGGGAACTGCACGGTAAATGCCGAAGAGAAAAGACCTTGCATCACTCTTGGTGATATGAGGTTGGCATTTCAGCCAGATGAGCAGCAAACGAGCAGGCTTGACAGCCTGAGAGCAAGACTCAATGGACTCATTGAGGAAGGAAGTTGGGAATGTGAAGATGTCCTGGAGCATGACTACAGTATGGCAGATACGGTAGATTGCATAATCTACTCCGTCACCGGTTATCTTTGCAGAAATATTGGTAAAAAGACCGTGTGTGCTACCTGCAGAGATGGACTCATTAAACAAACTGGATTCTGTGGCATTCCAGAGGCAGATCTGGTGAATTGCAAAACGCGTGGTAAGCTCATCCATCCAAACTTGAACATATACTACCTCCTGAAGGCAACGGAAAAGGAGTTCACGAAGCAGCCCAGCGACAACTGTGTGTACAGTAAGACACTGGACCATGTGCTGCTTACATATCCTTTCATGTTCCCATGTTCCCTGCACAAAGCAGACGTAATGGCAAAGGTGCTGCACTACTACATTTGCTTGAGGATGCAGCAGCACTGCAAGCAGCAGCGACAAAAGGAGGCAAAGAAAAGCCAAGAAATGAGGAAGCGGGCCAAGCTTGTCCGAGTTGCTCTGTGCTTTACAGTGACCTAGCTGTGCTACAGTGACAGAAGTGACCTTGCTTTTTGCTTTGAAGGCACATTAAACAGGCAATTAAAATTGAGAGAATCTGTCCTATTATTTATATGCCACCGAAACCATGAAATAAAAGTCCACCATTTTCTTATTTGCATTACCAACAAGTGAAACACCCCAATATACTATGGTCGCATGATTGATTCACGATACTTGCTAACATTCAGGAAGTACATGTAGCTTGTTAGTCTTCGTAAATTAGACTCGGAAACCAACAAAAGCGTCTTCCCAGAAACCCGCTAGCGGTAGCGTATATATTTATTGTAAACTGAAGTAGGAAGTTTTAGCAGACGATGTTTCGAGCGCAGAAGGCGAAATGCGCGAGCCACCGCGAACTGCCCGTTGCGGCTCTGCTGATGATCGTTGTGAGCGCCAGCAGCTAGCGAGATCTGTCGAACTAGTTGCGGGGCTAAGCCCTCGTTTGCGATGTAAGGAAAAATCTACGATCATAATGAACCCCAACGGCTTCTATTTGCGGCTTAGCAAGCCGCAAGCCCTCCGTCCTGACAGGGCCGCTTCGCGAAGCGATGGGCCGCAGTTTGTGGCGCCATCTGCTATCGCGCCGGAGAACTCCGTCCATTACGGGGCCGCGCTACAGGAGCGCCGTTCAGTCACCTCTCCTTCTTACACCGTGGTCAGGCTGCACGTGCAGCTTATTGCCGGTTGGGAGCTTGTTGACATCATTCGTGCGATATGGCAAAAGGAAACGTGCACGCGCTTTGCCCGTCGTACTTCGAAGAGTTTGTGGGACCGACTAGTGTACGTTACCAAGCGAAAATTAAAATGTGCGATGGCATATCGACCCGTACGAACTGTGCATCAGTAAGGATGCTACACCGATTTGCTGCCTTCCGTGACGGCGACATCGTCGACAAGTGGTGCCTTTGACAAGTTACGTCACACAAATTAAAGTCTGCTAGTCGCTGGACGGCCAGAACTACTTCGCCATGCAGTGGATGGGTGAAGAGGAGGCTTGTGCGAATAGTGAATTTTAGGTTCGAAGCGAATTCGAAGCAAATAGTGATTTTGATCGAATAACTTCGAATCGAATTGAAATGATATGTATGACATAGAAAAGAAAGGAATATTTATCATGACCTAACTACCCTGCACAATATTTCTTTTGAATTGAAATAGGGGCTCTATGCAAATGCCATTATTTTTCTTCGTTCCTTCAACACCTTTTTTTTTTTTCTTTGAATACGCAGATTTTCAGTGCGATCGCGCACTCGTGAACAAGCGGCGACCTCGGTAACGACGAGCGCGCCATGCTCAAATCGGCCAATGGCTGTAACCAGAGCCGTATATTCCTTCTTGGCTGTGACAAGCGATTTTTGAGCTTGTAGTGTCATTTGCCGAGGGAAGAAAGCAATTTTTAGCTTTGAAAATTTATTGTGAATTACAGGCCACGTGCTGCGCTATAATATTAGCCTCGCATGTTCTCGGTAGCATCAACTACCAATCGCCAGCGTTTTCTGACCATGTTCAGCAAGTGTTTGAATTTGAAGGGGGGACTTCACGGCAAAGCGAATTTTCCCTTGATAGGTGCTTTCACGGCTAAGCATTCCTACAGTGCAGTGAAACCACCTTTACAGGCAGTGACATGCGGAATAATGTATATTATTCGTTCATTGTGAATACTTCGAAAATATTCGATAATATAAATTCGAATCGAAGCGAATTCGGATACTCAACTATTCGTTCGGATATTTGAAGCATTCGAATATTCTCACAAGCCTAGTGAAGTGCATGGCAGCAAAGCAGCTTCCATCACAGCGTGTCGTTCTAATCGAAGATAATCACGACTGTCTTTCCCGGTTGAAGTAAAACATGAGCTTCGATATGATATTGTAGTGAGGAGTGCGAACCCATGTTGCATCGCGTTGGGGGAAATTTTGGTGTTGTTTGAGAGGCACTAATCCCCCTTTTGCACGCTCCTGTCTATGCCCATGTCCAGATGTCACCGCAGTTGTGCTCGTTTCAGTAGTGTTGCAATGCTTGGTTTGTTTTCCTCTCGTGCGCTACGGTTTCGTGGGATCTACCGTTGATGGTTTATGACGCTCTGGTTTTGCCTCTACGACAGGCAGTTCGAGCGATGTTCCCGATTCCGTGGATGGCGTGCCCGCTGCGACTGCATCCAGCGTGTTCCTTTGTCACTCTTTAAAGCAGTGAAATTGCACTGACGCTACGGAAGTAGTCTGGTCCTAACGGTCGTAGCCCAGCGACTAGTAGGCTCGGTGCTCAGTCGCGGTTCTCGTCATCCATCGAATTCGCGGGTTAAAAGAAGACGCGTTCCCAAATGTTGCACTGTTAACCTCATTTAACAACACGAGACGCAGCTATTCAAGTGGAAAAGGTGGGCTGTACATCACTGTGAATTTAGGTGGCATTCCGGAGAAAGCAGCGCAATCACATAAGTAAGCGTTGCAAATTTCGACCTAACTCAAAAATACCCCTACCTGCGATGAAATGATGACTGCAGTCACGAATTGGGGTTAACATCCCAAAACCACGATATGATTATGAGAGACGCCGTATTTGAGAGCTCCGGAAATTTCGTCCATCTGGGGTCTTTAAAGGGACCCTGTGACGGTTTTGAGAATTTTTTACAAACACATTGGGCCGGTAGACCAAGTCCCAAGGGTAATTTAAAGACCGATTGGGGCTCTCTGCGTAAACTGTGTAATTTATTACATTTTAAAGCTGCGAATCCCTCCAGATCGCTACGACTTGACCAAACGAGTTTTCAACCGCCCATACACCAAGCGACATGCTCTGCCCTACTGATGTCATGGTTTCCAGCTCATCTGATTGGCTGTTGAACGCGTGCCGCACAAACTGCCGGTATGGGATCGGCGGCACAATTTTCGCGTATGCGGTCTCACGCCACATCGTGACATAGGCACTGCGAAGGCGGAGCTTAGCCCCGAGCACTCAAAGGAAAAGTTAAGGGCAGTTGAGAGTGAAAGGCAGAGCGGAAAAGGAGGGAACTTTATTTAGTACTCATAGCTCCGTTAATAATGGGCGTTTCATTGAAGTCTGGTGCAAATGATTTGCTCCAGTAGTGGTCTAATCATAAACGAAATGCGAAAAAACCGTTTCAGCGACCCTTTAACGTGCACCTAAATTTAAGCACACGGGTCCAAGCATCTCCACCTCCACCAAAAATGCGGCTGTCTGGGCTGGGATTCGATTCCGCGACCTGCGGGTCACCATCCGAGTGCCTTAGCCACTAGACCACTTCTGCAGGTATTATTCTGCATTCAAAAGCAGTGCAAATAGTCATGGCGAAGCTGGTAGCACTAGCACGACCGGAGACCATATTTCGCCGCTGCAAAGCTCCCGTATATGCTTCAAGGCAGCTGTTTATGCTGACAAACAAAGCAGTTCTCAATCCTCTCGTTCCCGAATGTGACATACGTGCAGGCCATGTATAGTAGAAGACTACGTTGTACCTAGGTCTCCAGCTAAGGGATGACCCTGATTAGGATTCCTCGATGTGCGTGCACCCGTGCGGAGTCATTCTTTGAAAAGGTGAGTGCCGCCTTACGATCGGCAACCACTATTCAGCTCCCCCGTCTCGCCGCGGCTGGTTGAGTGAGACACGTGCGGAGTTTTCTAAAAAAAATAAAAATACACGGGTGTTGGGTGCCACAGTGCACAAACTACTAACGAAATGGCTATAGGACATACAGATTTCTGAAAGACCCAAAAAGGTTACTTGTGGCTGGTAAAGATCATGCGCGACAAGTGACAACTCACAATCCGTTCATGTTTCTGCTTTGTAAGTTATGCCATTTGAGCATTTCGAGAATCATAACCTAAAGCGCTGTCACATGGGCACTTTTGATCGCGATCGAGCCCGACATGATTGACTCTGTTACGCCAGCTGCGAAAAAACGCCAATGACTGTTTAGAAATTTGATCCTGGTGGGGCTTAACCGTGCTCAACAGCACACCGGGTGCAATACACATTCATTTGCATATTGTGTAGATGCGTATTTAACTCGTTTATTTTGGATAGCACAAAGCCCATTGTTAATCGCTTGTTGTAAACAAGCTGCCATTGCACAAAGATGTGCGCCTACGTTGTGTGCTTGTCGCTACCAGCGCCTTGAACTAGTTGTTTTTATAACACGATATTGAAAGCACGAATCCCGTAAGTTCATTGTCAAAAAATATTTTCTCAATGTCCTCGTTTTTTTCTAAAAAAGAAACCAACCCTTTCATTTCTTACTTATTAACCCCATGGCTTCGCCTGCAGCAACCTGCCGGTCGGGTTGGCAAAGTCAAAAGCACTTTGACCAGCAAATCACTGGCTGCCAAGAAAAGACATGTGCTGCGGTTGCCTTGCTGTAGGTTGTAACGCTTGTTTTTGAAGTATATTAAAGCTACCGTCCAAACAAAGCTGTAGCATCTGAAACTGCCAAATATTGAATACAATCTGCTTTCTCGTTGTAAAGCCGTGTAGTAGCTTCATTTTAGCGATATCCATTAACTCTTTAAAACAATTACTAATATACAATATATTCCCATTAAAAAACAGTAAACCTAGTTCGATAGCCAATATCTTTGTGCGAGTCATGATTTAATGCCATGAAAGCCATACGCAGGGCACCAAATTCATATGCTTCAAACAATTGTTTTGCCAATCTGCTATTTGCACTACAATAAAATAGAAGAAAACAAAATTCACAAAAATGCCAGGCCTGCGCGGAAGGTGTAGCACAGTCACAGCGAAAGCTAGAAGAGCGGCCTTTCAGAGCCTTTTCTAAATTTTCTTTGTGTAACTGGTACAAGCAGACTTGCTGGGTACCGACTATGGCATTAATAATCGTAATTTCTGGGTAGTATACCAGCATTTGCTATGCTGTTTTTCGTCATTTTTCTGAGAAGCATTGTAACCGATAAACACTTGCAAGAAATTTCATGCAAATTGTTCATGCCGTGGCTGAAGACGATAAGGAATTACACCTGAAGTGGCTATGTGCCACAGTTATTAGGTGATCAAAAAAAAAACACCAGGCCGCACGGAAGGCACAGCACGGTCACAGTGAAAGCTAGAAGAGCAGCCTTTCAAAGCTTTTTCAAAACATTCATTGTGTAACTACTGCAAGCACGCTTGCTTAATACCCCCCACGGCATTAATAAACTTTTGGGGTAGTAGGCCAGCACTCGCTATGCTATTTTTTGTCATTCTTCTGAGAAGTGCGGTATCCGCTAAACACTTGCAAGGAATTTTGTGCCAATAGTTCCTGCAGTGGCTGACGACGATGAGGAATTATGGCTGAAGCGCATGGGTATGCGCCACAGTTTATAGGGGAACAAAAACAAGCTTTTGTAATGTGTTTGAGCATCGGACAGCCCACTCGTGAGGCTATTCGCATTGTGCGATGACTGGCTGTTCTTTCGCTGTTTTAAAACGCTTTATAAGTCAAATTAAGGCGATTGCTTTCTCAACATCAAGCCTGCCTAAGGCAAGTTTGTCAGCAAGTCACAAGCACCAGTGTAGCTCAGTGGTAGAATACTGGGCTGGCACCCAGCGGACCCGGGTTAGAGCCCCACTGTGTCTTTGGTGCTAGTTTTTTTCTTTCCAATTTGGTGCGATGTGGTTATGGACACTGGCGGCGGCGGACAACTGCACGTGAATTGAGTTGCTTAAACTCGGATCACGCTTGATAGGTTGCTTAAACAGCCTATCAAGGCCTACAAGATGGCCTCCATTAGGTAAGAAATTTAATAACCTTCAACACTCTAACACGTGTTGCACAGCACAGACTTCTAGGGCCCAGCATTCTGATGCCTTTAAAACAGCTTGTGCATATGATATCGTTTCTGGCTTTTCCATTTGACACACACCAGCTGAAGTTACAACCACGGTAAGTTGAAACGTAAGAAGCTGCAACTAAAGCGAACTGCAACTATATTACGCTTATTTTTGCAATCCACTAGTCTTGAAAGCAAATTAAACATGCCACTGCTTCCTTATACATTGCCCTAAAATTGCTCCTTTCAGAAGGCAATCAACACAACCTTTGTCGTTAAATTTGAAAGTGCAACAGCTCTGCTGAAAAAAAAAAACGTCATTTGGTAACTGAAGGCTTATCTGAATACTACTTTCTTGGGCTAGCGTGGTGCAGGTACGAGACTGACAAGCCACTTAATGCCAAACGACTACACAGACTCATTATTTTTTTAAAGCGATTGTGCACAAAATCTCAAAACTTAAAAATTTTTCAGACATTAATTGTGCACAACTCTTTATAGAAGCTATGTAATTGCATCCCCTTCGGTCACAAATTATGATGAGCTGTACTATTATATCACCTTCGGTCACAAATTATGATGAGCTGTCGCATGGCGTAATTCTAAGGCACTCAGTATTACATTCCAAGTAATGAAACAAATAAAAACATTGTTTTGTGCGAGTTTTAGTAATTAAGGTTAATGAGTGTATAACTGGACATCTAATTATTGAGCCCCCAGTCAGCTTCAGAACTTCCACAAAGAGAATTAACTATTAGGCCCGGAATGTAGCGCAATTTGTTTTTTGTTTGGCTGTACTTGTTTCAAGGAAAGACAAAGATACTTTTCATGCTGGTCCTAGTATGTGTCGCGTCGAACAATCATTGACAAGCAATACACAGCATAACAGAGTTCAGTAATTGCCTGTTGTCCACTCAGTAGGCCTGCACGAATGTGCACACTGACTTTCAAGCCATTCGCTTCAACACGCCGTGAGTGACGTGACATTGAAGTTGGCGTATACATTCGTACACACCGGGGCTGAAAAGGGACATGCTATAATTTCCTGCCTTCCAAAAGATGAAATATGAATGCAACGCTGTCGCCTCTAGCCTTTTGGTGGATGTGCGGTCGGAAGCATCCTCGATACAGTTGTCCTCGCAATTAACAGAATACACGAACAAGACCCTTGGCCGCATCAGTTTTTTTTTTTTTTTTGCGTATGATGCACAAACTTCATCAGCACTACCACTACCGCTGCCTACCAATAAGCACAAAAAAGCTCGTGCACTGCTATCAGCTCTAGCACCAGCAGACATCAGAGTCGGACCACTATATTCGTCAGAATCGACAGAATACTTATCCTGAGCATGTTTACAAGGAATAAAAAATGCTTACTACGAAAAAAAAAAAACTTCGCAAATAGCGTCGTTATCAGCACTCTGAAAACTGCGTTGATAATATCGACATTCACGTTCACTTTGCATCGCTTATCGACAGCGACGACTTTAACCAACGGACGCTAACGTCTGAACGTGATCACAGTTTTCATCAGGGGAAAAACAACAACTAGAGCTACACAAACATCTCAGTAGCTACCATACCTAACTGAACTACGTGAACGGAAGCACTAACGAGGTGCTAGCAAGGCAACACCAACAACGTATTTCGGGCTGGGGCGGTCGCAACAGCTGATTCTTGAAATGGTCGCGCTCGAGCGCAGAACGATAATCATCCTAGTGATCACGGCGGTAATGACATAGCAACTTTTACTTATCAGACGGACGGCCGAGTATCTGTCGCACTGCAGGTTCCTTACTGTTGTTAGCTAGTACTTTTTGGTTGCGAATAAGGACAACCGAAATCGGCCCGTGCATTGAGCAACAGAGCGCCGCTGGCAAGAGCGACATTTTACTGAAGCGTAAGACAGCAAACCTATTTCCATTGTTTTTAATGGTCAGTGCGTTCAACTACGAAAGCTGTGTCCACTGACATCGGCAGACGATGCAGCGCAAGGAACTGAAACTAAAGAAAAATTCTGTATTCACCGGGAAAACAAGCACTGGGTTAGGCCTACGAGTTGCGTTTCGCAAGCCGCGCAAGTGGTAGTATGCCGAAACTTGGCACTGCTTTGCGGTATGTGGGCAAGCGACGCGACCAGACGGTCGATCGTCGCTCACGAGACTGCAAGAGTCAAAAGGCGCCAGACGTCAAGCGCTCAAAGGGAGTGCGCAGTTAGCCGTCACGCGATAAGTGCAGTGCGCAGCGGGCGAGCCCCCACCTTGCTTACTCTTGGCGTCACTGTTGGCATTGCCCTTGGGTGCCGATGACGAAGAGCGGGCAGAATTTTTCTTGTCCATCGCTGGAGACTCTAGCATGGACGGCGACGACACAGACACCGTCGTCGGCGAAGGCAGACGCGCTGGTACAAGCGGTGGCGACTCCGAAAGGAGTTGCAATAGCTACCTGGGTCTTCATGGCCGAAACAATTCAGAAGAGCTGCATATTGAAACACCGGCAAATAAAACTGTACTCTATAAAAGAGACCAATGATAATTAGGATGGGGGGCCGGACGGCTAGGCTAAATCAAGATGACCAGGAGGTGGGGGACGTCGTAATCCCCCAATCGTCCAATTCGGACGAAATTTGAGCTAGGCACCGAATGAAACGTCCTGCTTCGTCGCAAAATGGCGACGACGACGGTCGCAGTCACTGTTGCCAAGAGAGTTTCTACACCTCGGCTAAATTAGAGCGCTATTTGTGGCAGAAGCACGATTGGCGGAAGTCATGGGAGTCACGCGCACTGTGCATACGGCGCACACATGGCACACGGGCTTGCACGGGCATCGTGTTTTCATGCTCTCTGCAAGAATAATAAATAGAAATGCGATTTGCTGTCACTAATAATGGCTACATATGAGGAGTAATAAACGCGAGCGCTTGCAATGAACGTGCTCATCAAGCGCATTCTTTTAAAAGAACAGCAAAATGGCTAGTAAAAAAAATCAGCTTTTTTTTTCTAGCAGCGCTTTGCTCTTGATAGCCCGTCCATGCCGCTTTTTACACACTGCTCGCATATACAAACAGCTTCCTGTATATATATATATATATATATATATATATATATATATATATATATATATATATATATATATATATATATATATATATATATATATATATATATGTATGTATATATATATATATATATATATATATATATATATTGTAATAATACACAGTACTATAGGCTGGGGTGTCAGCCATCTTCTTTATTTCTGACCTCTTCTTCCTCCTCGTCTCCCTCCAACCCTGCCTAACGTCCACGTACACTCCCCCTCTTTGAAGACTCATCCCTCCTGGGGTGATACATGAAAACGTTTCCAACGGTCGCAAACTCCAGCAAACCATCATCTTTGGTGTAACCGACCCTTTTAAGAACGCCACGTTGCACTGCGATCTGCATCATGCGTTAAGGTCCCATGTACACCTGCTTTGTGCCGGGAAGGCCTTTTCTGACAAGCACCAGATCGTTCAGTTGTATCTGAGGTATCCGCGTTTTGCGGCGACGATCAAAGTTCCTCTTCATACGTTCCCGGTATCGCTGGTAGGCTTCCGAAGTTGTTCGTTTTTCGCACAATTGAAGGCGGTCTGCAATGTCAAGTTCTTGATCAGCAGGAAGCACTGGTACCTTTCCGAAAGCTGCAAAATATGGGCTACAGCCGATGCTCGCTGTGTGCGACCGGTTGTGATGAGCGATAGCTGCCTCCAAGCAGCACTTCCATCTACCCTGAAAACCTGGATACATTGAAATGAACTGCTTCAAATCCCGAATGATTCTTTCAGCCATGCCATTTCCTGCAGGATGGTACGGAGCGCAGCGTCGCAATACAACTCCTCGTTCCTTCGCCCAATCTTGCAAACGCTGACTGAGAAACGCTGGCCCATTGTCTGATATTACTATTTTCATATTCATAAATGGGCTGTTCTATCATTGCTATTGCTGCCAATTCCTGAAAGCAGCACGGTTTTTCTTCATTCGGTGTTGTTATGCTAGCTGTTCACAATGCTCCACGCATTCAGATAACTTCGAAATCGCATGTCACAGGTCCCGTTAATTCGGGAGGCGATCGCCGGGCTAATTCCAAGGGCCGAAGTATCGGCCCCCCGAACCGCACCACGAAAGCGTGGACAATTTAAAAGTGGTCCTATTTGGCGCGCCAGCGGACGCCGGCTGTGACCCAAAGAACAAGTCAGAGCCGAGAGTTGATAAACAAAACAAAACTATATTCTCAGTTATGGCAGATCAAAACGATACACAAGTATGCACACTCGACAATAGTTGAATACAATATGTCACCAATCAAACAACGTACTACACAGTACAATCAGCCACACTCGAAACAACGGCCACAGACAACAATACACACTACAATGCAGTCGCATGCATCGAACAACCAAGACACTTAAAGACTAAAGAGTTCTAAAACTCATTCAGTCCAAAGTCCTGGGAACAAAAGTCTGAATGATACTCTTGTGAGAATCACTCACTCAAAGTCCAGCGCTGTTGTCGTTCCGCTGCCCCCGAAGTTTCTCTTGCAGGCAACCTCGCGTCTTCAATTGACCGCTCTCCAAGCACCAAACTTCTCCGCCGGTAACACGTCGACTTCCCACACGCAGCTGTTGCCACGCGTCTTCGCTCGCTGGCGGTAGACACACACTTTTGCCTGTAGCACGAGTCTTCACCCCTCAGGTGGAAATCCTCTTCTTCTCCTCCTTTGTCACTGAGGACAAAAGGCTTCGCCGACAAGGCGGAACACCCTACGCACTCTGGCACAATATTCCTTCTTCTCTTGCTTTGTCACTGATGACAAAACCTTCGCCGACTACACGGCGGAACACCCTACGCACTTTGGCGCATACTTTCTTCTTCTCCTGATCTCCCATCTCTGCTGCTCGGTTAAATACCTTCTGCGTGAGATTCCAGAAAGTTCTCATCATTTCGTCGGCGCGATACGCAGCGAAGGCTGGGGAAAGCGCGAGATGGTGGTGGTGGTGGTAGTGGTTGTAAGGAAGAGAAAAAAGGCACCTAATTTCTGTCTGCCTTCAGGCGACACGGCGCAGTGCCTTGTAGGGGTGGAGCGAAGGAGGGATAAAAAGAATAGAAGGAAATAGATGAAGAAATAGACAGGCAAGCCACGGAAAAAAGAAGGAGATAGGAAAGTGGAGATCCGGTGGAAGCAGTCCAAGGGCGGGGAGCCACAATGCGAGAGCTGCGCGGCGTCAGGAGACCGCGGAGGGCGAACCAGTCGGCGGGAGCTACGCTGACGTCGGAGATCGCGAGGGCACAACTGTCCGCCCAGCTCGAAATCCTGCGAGCGAATTCCAGAGACGGTCCGAGGGCCGTCCGCGATAGATGACGCAACCCTGCATCACCCCGCCGCTTTCCATCGAGAACTTTCCAGGGCTTGTTCGGCCGCCGATGTGAGGAGGTTCGTCGGCGAACCTACGCTTCCGAGGGGAGAGAGACGCGCGCCCGGGGAGTCTTTGGATGCTTGTTTTCTTTTTATCATTGACCTCGAGGCATCTCTCCGGCGCTTCGTTGCGAGAATTCGGCGGCGCGCCCTTTTTTGAGCGCTCGTTTTGTGACACCAGGTAAGGTCTAAAATAGCGTTCAGCCATTAAGACTGCAAAGGCTTCCTTCTCTGTAGTCATGTAGTTCAGTTAAGTTTCCGAAAAGGTGTACGTATAGCACCCGACGACCCTCTTTGACGGCTCTGTGGAGAGTCGGTATCTCTCTGGTAAAGCACTGCGCCTGCGCCATAATAAGAAGCATCGGTGTTCAGTTCAAAGGGCAACTTGAAGTCTCGAAGAGTCAGGACCAGATCCGATGAAATAATGGTCACAAGGCTGTGATAAACGGATTCCCACTCTGCTGTCCACCGAAATGGCACATTCTTTTTAGTCAGTTCTGTGAGGCATTCGGTTTTGGTCGCATAATTCCATTGAATGGCTGGAAATGCCCTGCAAGACCAAGAAATACCCGCAAAGAGTGCAAGTCATATGGCTTCTGCCTTTTTGCGATTCGTTCGACTGATTCCTGTTTTGTTGTCTTGGTTTGGCCGTCAAATACTCTTCCAAGAAACACCACTTTACTTTGGAAAAACTCGCTCTTATTGTCATTAATTTTGAGCTCGGCGTCACAAAGTGCTTGAAATACACTAGCCAGATGGTATGAGTGCTGTTCCTCGTTGCGGGAGTATACTAATATGTCGTCTATGTAGACGTTACAAAACTTCCCGATAAACGGTCGCAAGACGTCGTTCATTATTTTCTGGAACCAAGCGGGTGAGTTCTTCCATCCAAATGGAAGTCGGTTATACTCATAGATGTTAAAGGGCGTGATGAAGGCAGAATATTACTTGCACTTTTCAGAAATCGGAACTTGCCAAAATCCTTTACATAGGTCAGTGCGCGAGAAAACTCTGCAGCCACCCGTGTCATCTATGATAGAGTCTATACGTGGCATAGGAAACGGAAAAAGCTCAGTCTGCTTATTAATTTGTCTGTAGTCCGTGCAGAGTAGAAGACTTCCATCTTCCTTTAGTGCAATGGCGATGGGTGAAGCGAACGTAGACGTGGATGGACGGATAATCTGCGCATCCAACATCTTTTGAATTTCGTTCTGAAACCACACTTTCTTCTCTCGTGACATATTATAGGGCTTTTTTTCTCACCACCGTCGTATCACTGAGCTGGAATGGAACCTCAAACTTGGTAGTTGTAGGATATCCTTTCAGGCACAGCAATTCCGGGTAAAGCGTTCTAACATCTTCATCTGACGATGATTTCCGCGGATTCCTTGAAGGCGAAACTGCAGCGTTTATAGCGCGGCGCTTTTCTTCTGTGGTAATTTCGCCTGTCCAGTAGATATTAAGGCGAAGTGCACTGATGACTGGACGTGAAAGCAGTAGTTGATACGGAACTCCGTCGAGTACCAGTGCTTGCGCAGTGACAGTGTTGCCGAGACACGATATGGTTATACGAGTCCATTTATCGTGAACATCTCTTCTTCTATCGTATCTGTGTACTTCTACTGGTCTTCCCTCTTCTACTTTTGCCCTCTCAACAATATTTGCGTTAATAATCATGACGATTGCTCCACTGTCAACTAACGCACTCCGTTGCTTTCCATCCACAAAAACAGATATGTACAATAGACTTGTACGAGACAAATAAACAGCTTCTCTTGATGTCATCGGGTGGAAGCCGAGACCCTCTCTATTTAGTTTTTTGTTACGTCATCTAGCTCTTCGCCATGGTCTGAGCCTCCCTGGGTGGTCAGAAAGGATACGGATGTTGCAGTAGGTCTCCAGCTTGCAAGCGGGCGTCGTTCCTCAGCTCGTGTGGCTCCGGTATTCCTTGCAGCAGGTGTCATGGGTTGACGCTGGGTTCCTAGGTCCTGGAGGTAGAGGTTTCGCATTCCCTGTAGAAGTTCTTCGACCGTCTTGGGTCCTCGCATTTGTATTTGCTTCTGGAGGTCCGGACTTAAACCATGAATGATAAGCGGAACCATAGACGTCTCAGGCAAAGATGAGCCCGCCAGCTGTAGCAAGCGCCTTTTGTTATAAAAATCGCTGAGTGCAGATCCAGACCTGTATTTGAACGTGATTGCTTTGTCCCATAGCAACACCTTGTTCTCGCTGAAGGAGCTCAGAAAGCTTGCTTTCCAATCTATCCATGGTTTGTTGCTGTGAGCGTTGAGACGCCATTCGTACCAACTCTTTGCTATGCCCGATAGGAATAGTCGCATGTTTTTCACTTTATCTTCGTCGCTTGTGCCAGTAGTTTTCATTGCATGCATACTTGTAAAACGTGAGCCAGGACTCGGGACTACTAGACTCTCCATCAAACATGTCTGGCTTCACGTGTTCGCGACTCGGTCTGCTTACTCTTTCCGTCGCGTTTACAAGCAAGCGCATTAAATCATTTTGCTGCCTATTCTGTTCTTGGTGCAGTTCAAGAAACTTGTTGATCAGCTCGACGGAACTGTCAGGCGAAGCAGCAGTAGCAGGCTTCACGTCGTTTCTTACTGGAGTCAGCACGAAATTCTCATAATCCTGAAGTTTCATGTTGATCCTCACCGTTCTTCTAGCAAGTAAATGGTCTGGAGCGAGTTTCATTTTAGTGCTTATATAGGAAACAAATGCGTCAGTGCTTACTGCTTCCGGAAGTGCTAGTTCCTCTTCATCTTGAGGCGTTGCTGTCAAGATCCGGATGCCACAGCGTTGATTTGCTCCAATGGTGAAGTCCACCCACATCTTGAATGTCCGCACAGAAAGTATACGCGGCTGCGCCAATTTGTAATAATACACAGTACTAGGCTGGGGTTTCAGCAGCTGATGCTGATGCTGATAACCTCTGATGGATGGCGCTTACCCACAAAGGGGGATGGGCCAAGAACCGGGCGGCAGGATACTTAATTGAAACTAAACTGAAAATGAAGCCAATCTGAAAAAGTAGCCTAAAATAATACTATCAAAAAACAAAATGTGTGCTGAGCAAGCGGTCAAACCATCTTTTGTTTTTGAAAGACATAACTACGAATTATAAACTAAAGATCTGAAAAGGTAGTGGTTCACTAGCATGGTAATCTTTTAGTTGCGTTGATGTAATCAAACACAGCGGAGCATACATCCCGGTGGCAGTAACCAAAGGAAGTTCCGCCAAGTGATAAAATTACTGGTAAATTTAATTGTATTCCTAGCTTTTGTAATGGGGCTACTAAAAATCTTTTTCTCTGATAAGAATAACGATGACAGAATAAAAAGAAATGTTCAATTGTTTCAATTTCGTTGCACCAAATGCATAGCGGTGAGGCCTTGAGCTGAGCTTTATTAAGGTAATAATTTAGTTGTGGAACGGACCATATGCGAAATTGCTTTGTGCTCTGGCAACACTGTGCTTTTTGACCCCGCCGCCATTTTAATGTGGGCGAGCGGTCAACGGCAACGCGTTCGCTAGTACGACCGTACGACCCCTGAACACTTGCTTCACTGCACTGAGCTACTGCGATGACCACAGCAAGACGTTTCCCAGTGCCCGAACATGTGATGTGGACAAACTGTTTAGGAATCTTGCCACATCTTGCCACTTGTATGTGATTGCATCTTTCGGAAATCGGTGGAAGAATACCTACAAGATATAAGCAAACAAACATTCAGTGCGACGTCATGAGCTAGGTTTCTCTTAGCTGTTTAAACGATTGTTGTCTACAACCACAGGCACCCTCACAAATTAATCTTACAGGGAATAGAGGTCACACTTAGATGTGCATTGCAGGACTAATGATGCACTTGGAATGTAACCCCCTCCCCCTCAGTTTTTTCTGTGCGTACTCCCGTTTCCTAGCAGTCTTTCCTAGATATGGCAGTTCACAGCAGGCCTTAAGAGGCATTAGTCACTTGTGGACACTCGGCAGAATTTAAATCAGTTATTTTTTATATCTACGTAGCTTGAA
Organism: Rhipicephalus microplus; assembly: GCF_013339725.1. Lineage (NCBI taxonomy): Eukaryota > Metazoa > Arthropoda > Arachnida > Ixodida > Ixodidae > Rhipicephalus > Rhipicephalus microplus. The sequence goes on from NW_023613558.1 coordinate 37,145, forward strand.
AGGTTTCTAGGAGCTGCGAGTGTAAGGCAGCCAAAATGCTGAATCCCATACAACTAAGCTATGGCTGTCTCCACAGCTGTATGTTTTATAATGCAACATGAAACATTTTTCAAGTGAGGTGAGTTGCAACACACACACACACACACAAAAAACAGCTGCTACGCAACTGAGCCTAAAGAGACTAAAATGCAGAAAATGAATCCCGTCTTACGAATAAATAGGACTGCCGGGCTCTGAGCTCATGCAGAACGTCATTCAGTCAAGCCCTGGTGATACTCATGGTGCCAGTTTTCGAAACCTACGGCAGTGCACCCCGCTATATTTTCGATTTTATTTCGTTGGTAAAGGAAAATTAGTGAGAGAGGCCCAATGAAAAGGTTGCGTCCGCGCACGTTGGGGGAATTGAAGTTAAGTGCCTGAGCAGATACTTTTCTGTTCCAAAGTGGGCATAGCCCTTATCTTCCAAATAACTGTTTTATTGCTGCGCAGTACCGTACTTGCGGACACAACAGGGCTTGAACGTGGACAAGCAACCAAGCTGCCTTTATAGGATGCATGTACGGCATGTTACTCAGAGTAGCGGAAGCTCTGCACGTCTCTGTGCGCAATCACCTTCAAAAATAACATTTATACGTCGTCTACCTACATGGTGTAATCTCGTCACAAAAAAGCCCGTCCTAACAGTTCGGTTCTGTCACACTATTTACCCCACCAGCAGTGGCGGAGTCTCCATTCGACTGCAGGGACTCACCGGGGGCTCTTCGATTTATCATCTCAGGCTCACCGCGCATAGTCCGCGGGTAGTCCGAGGCCTTCCCCGAAGTCATAAGAAAATTTGAATGCCGCACAGCTTCTCAGCGAGTTCGAGACGGTAAGTCGAAGAGCACCACTGTCGTGTAGAGGCCCGACTTAGTGAAAAGACCTAGCCGCAAAGCTGACAAACCTATAAAAACATGGCCTGTCCACATAACACAGAAAAATGGTTAGTCCTGCATAGCTGTTGTGCAGCCCGTGCGCCGCGGAGATGCATGCATCCTAGGCTGTGCCCATAAAGCTTGTGCACGCCATACCCTGTTTTGCGGTTGAATGATCACTACACAATCGCAATTCATACCACATACCTTGCTCCCATCGCTGTCTGTGACTCCGTGCTGCTTGCACAGCGTCACGCAGCAGTGTACTGGCATTTCGCCAGCAAAAAAAACCTGACTGCGACAGTTGAAGTGTTGAAACGCGTACGTTCGCATGTGGGTCGCCCGCGCGTAGTGGTCAAGCCTCGCCAGCATCAAAATGGCGGATATGGTACCTGCTGCGTTCACTAGATGGCGCTGTTAATTTCGCATATTGCCTACTGCACAGCGCAATCTGGTATAAGTGACCTCTAACTGGCGAGATACACACCACTGTTTATTCCAGCAATAGCTCAAATGCTCGAAATCTTTGAATTTATCCAAATTACCTTTTCCAAATTTATCCAAATTACTTGAGCACCATACACTGAACGTCATTTATAAAAGACGTGTTTATCCTCTGTGTGTTCAGAATTACAAATCATGCAGGTTTCTTGAAAGAGCCATTAGTTGCACTGAAAAGAGTTATTAAACTGAAAGTAGAAAATTTGCAGATGTTGACATAAGTGTACGAACAGGTATGTTAGTGGTGCTGCTTGAAATACTTGGTAACGTGCACGTCGACTGAAGTAGGAAAGGGGAAAAAACAAGGAAGAGCTCTCGCAGGAGCTCTTTCGGTCAGTTTAATTTCCAACTTTCTATGGTCAGGCCGGCGACCAAACGTGCTGCAAAAATGAAGACAGCTATCGGCTAATTATATTTCTAAAGGCATTACTACGAAACTCCGAAAACGCCTAGGAAAAAACAGCTATATAGAAACGCATCCGAACTTGCTCTTTTCCAAACGTTTTTGACAATTTTAGCACGGCATTAGCACTGCTATCCGATGGTCAGATAGACATCCATGGCTACGAAATCTTTTGAACAAGACATCGTTAAGCCCTTTACGCCAGCCGTTCAAGACGTTAATTGTTAAGACGTGAAATATTTTCTTTTGTGTTTCATAGGGACTGCATACACTAGAGGGAACCATCGCGTTAGTGTCTATGGGAGCTGCAACGCATGGCACTTCATCGAGCATGGGAACGCACACACAAAAGGCAATGAAAGCACATTAAAACAGGCTGACGACCCATAGACATCGTGGCGTTCACCGAGGTCACGCAAGCTCAAGCGAACCACATGGAATGCCGACGATCCACAGCACCAATTGCACACGCGAACCAATCTAGCTATTCACGTTCACAAAGTACACTGGCAGCGACAGGCACAATCACAGTGTCCGCGACAACTACGTCAACACCGAACCAATCACAAACACGCTAAGCCTGAGAAGAAAAAAAAACGAAAAATTTTGCCCAAACCCACGCAGTAAACTTTGATGAAAAGCCTGTTTCACAGATCCGCCCAGATCCAAACCAAGTTGGGTTAAAATAGTGTTTATTTTCACTGGGTGAAAATAGCACTCTGCTCACACGGTCACACCTTCCCATACTTTCCATGTTCGCGGAAGAGCCATGCGTTGCAGCTCCCATATACCCTAGCGCCAGAGTTCCCTCTAGTGTATATTTGGGAAACTCTATCGTTATCGTGCAATCTTCCACCACTTCCCTACATTTCCCCCCCCCCGCCCCGACGTCCTTGCTTGTTCTCGTTCCCTTTGAAAGCTGATACTATACGTGCACTTTATTGATGCTGCAGGTGACGACGAACAGCAATGGCTGAGCACTCATGCATGGATCATCATCATCAGCCCGACTACTTTCACTGCAGGACAAAGACCTCTCCCATGTTCCGCCAGTTAGCCCAGTCCTGTGCTTGCTGCTGCCAATTTATACCCGCAAACTTCGTAATCTCATCTGCCCACCTAACCTTCTGTCTCCCCCTAACCCGCTTGTCTTCTCTGGGAATCCAGTTAGTTACACTTACTGGCCAGTGGTTATCCTGTCTACGCGCTATATGCCCGGCCAATGTCCATTTTCTCTTCTTGATTTCAACTATGATATCCTTAACCCCCGTTTGTTCCTAATCCACTCTACTCTCTTCTTGTCTCTTAAGGTTACACCTACCATTTTGCGTTCCATTGCTCACTGCGTCGTCCTCAATTTAAGCTGAACCCTCTTTGTAAGTCTCCAGGTATCTGCTCCGTAGGTAAGTACCAGCAAGGTACAACTATTGTATACCTTCCTCTTGAGGGATAGTGGCAATCTACTTGCCATAATCTGAGAGTACTTGCCGAATGTGTTCCACCCCATTCTTATTCTTCTAGGTACTTCAATCTCGTGGTTCAGCTCCGCGGTTATTACCTGTATGCCCTATGTAGACATAGTCTTTTACAACTTGAAGTGCACTGTTACCTATCTCGAAGCGCTGCCCTTTTCCGAGGTTGTTGTACATTACTTTCGTTTTCTGCAGATTAATTTTAAGACCTACCTTTCTGCTCTCCTTGTCTAACTCCGTAATCATGAGTTGCAAGTCGTCCCCTCAGTTACTCAGCAATGCAATGTCATCGGCGAAGCGCAGGTTACTAAGGTACTACTCTCCATTAACTCTTATCCCCAACTGTTCCCATTCTAGCCTTCTGAAAACCTCCTGTAAGCACGCGGTAAATAGCATTGGGGAGATTGTGTCCCCCTGCTTTACACCCTTCTTGATTGGTATTCTGTTGCTTTTTTTATGAAGCGCTATGGTAGCAGTTGATCCCCTGTAGATTTCTTCCAGGATGTTTATATATACTTCATCGATGCCCTGATTCCGCAGTGTCTGCATGACGGCTGACATTTCTACTGAATTAACGCCTTCTCGTAATCGATGAAGGCTATGTATAGTGGTTGGTTATATTCTGAGCATTTCTGTATTACCTGATTGATATTATGAATGTGGTCAATTGTTGAGTAGCCTGCTCGAAATCCTGCTTGTTGCTTTGGTTGATTAAATTATGTTTTCTTTACTCTGTTAGTAATTACCTTTGTAAATAGTTTGTATACTGCAGAGATCAAGCTGATCATCCTGTAATTCTTCAAGTCCTTGTCATCTACTTTCTTATGTATTAGGATGATGTTAGCATTCTTCCGAGACTCTGGTACTCTTCCCGTCAAGAGACATCTCGTAAACAGGGTGGCTATAGTTTTCTAACACAATCGGTCCTCCATCATGGACGGGAAGCATTAAACCACGCACTGGTTGCGCCATGAGCATTGTGCGATGACTGCTTCCACACTTTACTCCTCTATAGTATAATAACTCCTCTTGTGCACTTTACTCCACTAAGATAAATTAGTGCGATTCCCTGTCCGATGACGCTTGTATAGGGTGTTCCTGCAGGCGAGTTTCAAGCAATAGTGACGCTCTGTGGTAGAATTCTCGACTGTCAAGAGAGCCCGCCTTCAAATACCATTTCAACCTGGGTATAATGTTTTCATTATATATTTATGTATATTGATTTCTTTTTTTCTGTAATGTCTGTAGGTTACACCACCGAAAGCGGCGGCAACGACGCTCCACGCAAGAACCGGTGCCTATGAGTTGCGTTCTAAAACCAAATGTTGAAAGTATTCTTGAGTTTTGAGTCGGCTGCGCTACGCGTTTATGACACAGTATCGACTACCAACAAGTCCAACGTGAAACATCCAACGTTCGCGGTAGGAAAGACGCTCAACCAGGTTCGCCTGTCAAGAGTTTCTTGAACCCACTTGGTTCGTACGCCCTCGAAGAAGCTCGCGGCCTGTAGGGAGGGCCCAAGGCCACGATAAACGTCATTATATCAGATAAAGGAACCAAGGCGTCCCTATATCAGGAAACCTAATGAAGGACGTAGAAAGGTACTGGTTTCGGCGATTTCGTAACAATTTGTAATAAATGGTTATTCGCAAACCACTTAACAACGATCACTGTCAACAAATGTAAGGATAACTTTCAAGAAAGTGAGTTTTGATAGAAAGAGTAGACTGGTTTCATACATCATCAACGTGCCATTCAAGCTTTGCCACAGTCATTCATGTACAAAAGCAGTAGCTCCTTCTCACAAAATTTCATTTGAAAGTATGCGTATGCGTCTGCTTTTTCCTCATGCTAGTTCTCTAACATTTTTCTAAGCATCCTATCTTCACGAAAAGACAAAAGGGGCGCGTACGAGCTCATGACGGGGGGGGGGGCGTACCTAGGGCATACTGAGCCTGTGCCCCCCCCCCCATATTTTTTTTGTGCCATGACATACAGACCCCAAAATAGGAAATTGCGTGCCTGGCCTTCACTTCAGATCAAAGAGGTGCCCGGCCGCCCTTCATTTCGCCCCCCCGCCCCAATTTTCTACCTACGCCCCTGCTTGCTGTGTCGTGTTTTCGCCGACTTCCTCGACTGTGCAGTGCGGCCAAGACGGAACACATTTACTGAGTGAACAAATGAATGAATAAGCTATATGTAAAGTTTGACGGTTCCTTTGGGCGTTTTTTGTTTGTTTGTTTGTTTCACTCGTGTTTGATATATTTCGTTCTTTTTATCCAGTGAATCAGCTGTCAGAATCTGAGCTCGACTGAGTTTCCATTTGGAGTGTGGGCTCAAAACAATACTAAACATTTATTTATCAGGTGATGTCACAGCACGAGTTTCTCTATGTGCTCACCTTTGTATGATTGATATGAGGGGTTTAACGTCCCAAAACCACCATATGATTATGAGAGACGCCGTAGGGGAGGGCTCCGGAAATTTCGACCACCTGGGGTTCTTTAACATGTACCCGAATCTGAGCGCATGGGCGTACAGCATTTTGGCCCTCCATCGAAATTTAAGCCGCCGTATGTCTTCGCCTTTTGCGGACGCTAAGCACACTGTCCACTCCATGGCTCCATCCCTGGCGATGAAGGCATTGGCACCGAATGAATTATCTGCTTCCCTCAAGAGGAAGGTATACAACAGCTGTACCTTGCTGGTACTTACCTACGGAGCAGACACCTGGAGACTTACAAGAGGGTTCAGCTTAAATTGAGGACGACGCAGCGAGCAATGGAACGAAAAATGGTAGGTGTAACCTTAAGAGACAAAAAGAGAGCAGAGTGGATTAGGGAACAAAATGGCGTTAAGGATATCATAGGTGAAATCAAGAAAAGGAAATGGAAATGGCCGGGCATGTATCGCGTAGACAGAATAACAGCTGGTCAGTAAGGGTAACTAACTGGATTCCCAGAGAAGGCAAGGGGTTAGGGGAAGCAGAAGGTTAGGTGGGCAGATGAGCTTAAGAAGTTTGCGGGTATAAACTGGCAGCAGCAAGCACAGGACCGATTTGACTGGTGGAACATGGGAGAGGCCTTTGTCCGCAGTAGACGCAGTCAGACTGATGATGATGAGATGATGATGATGATGTAATGATGATGATGATGATTACATCGATAGAGTAGCGTTAACGCTGGCCGCGCCATGGCAACAGCGGGCTGCTCCGTGGGACAGCCCCCACTGATGTCAGCTGTCAGCAATGATGACATAAGATACCCGCATCTAATGGCTTTCTCCGATATGCCTCACTTCAGCAACACTAGCAAGCACATAAGTATACCTTAACCCTACCAACATAACCAGGGTGTGGCCGTGTGGCTCGAACCACTAAGTCCACACCCTGGGAGGCAGAGGGATCAAATCCTGATGAGATCGTCAGTATCTGGTTGGTGCTTTCCGAACGCATCCTCCAGATTCTCACCAGAGTTCGAATCCAGTTGCCGGTGGGACGACAGCGCACAATCTCGGCCATTCGGAGGCTGAGTGAGTGAGCCGTCACGAGCTGTCCCGGTCTCTCACCTCGGGGAGTGATGGACGGTCGCCTTCCATCCCAGCTGATCGACCGGAAGCATGGAGTCGCGTGGCGAAAGAAAATTTTGTCATGAGCGGGGTAGGCGTCCCATTGCGGATTTCTCTTATCACTAAATGCATGACACTTCTTTTATGTCAAGCCTTTTCAATCATGCTGTTCATTCACTCACGCAGTCCTATGCAAATTTTGATTTGGGCAGTTTGCAACGTAGTTTCGAGATGAGACAGAAAGGCCAGCTGATAAGGAAGCGCAAGCGGTGAAGATGTAAGCGTGATCTATAACTACTGTGCGTAATTACTGGTGGGGCCATGAGCCCGTGGAGCACGTTTCACAAATTTTTTTCTTTCTTTAAAGGCGCTCCAAAGCAGCCATGGAGAATAAGATACACCTTTCAACTTTTGCGGGTGCTGCATAAGCGCTTAGCGGGGGCCAGACAACTCGCACGCAGTGATGTTCCGTAGTACGCCGAAGAATTCTCATTCATACAAACGAAAATTTCTTATTTCAGGGATTTTAACTTGTAAACATTGACGAAATTCCAGCATATTTTGCTACACAAAGTGCTAATTTCCGTCCCGATCCACGCACACGCATACTTAATTAGGCATGCCTCGCGTACTGGTGCTTTTTGAAATAACGACAAGCCCCAGCTGTGTCTCACAACAAAAACATGACTTCATTATTCATATACTGTTAGTACACTGCACACAGTGGCTTCAAGTCTAACACCAATAGTGAACTAGAAATCACTCCGCGTAAATATCAAAAACAACTCTCAAACGTTTATATGCGTGATGCATGCGCAGGAACTGATACAGCCAGTGAAGGCGGCTGTGACCGGGGCTAATTATCGGCCGTCAAAGGAGAATTGAACCATTTCTGAAATTCCCTGCAGTATCACGAGATTCCCTTTGTCCCTTTGGCTCAAGATGACAGGCGAAAATTTCCCGAAAAGGGGAAAATTCCCTGCACGGAACATCACTGCTCCCACACGCTCCTCTTTTCACCCTCTATAGCACCCGGACTCGACTGCACCAAAGCGAGCGAGAAAACGACACAGAACGGGCCTTTTCAGCGAACGCGTTCATTCCCGTTGGTAGTGCGATGCTCGTAGAGTTACAGTGTACTATAAAAAATCACAGCATATCCACGGAGTGCATGATGATGAGTGGGGCGAAGCGTCCGTCAGTGCGTCCGCGCCTCCATCCATCCTTTCGTTCTTGCTACCATTCATCCCTGCGTCCGTCTGTGCATTCGTCCGTGCGTCCATCCGTCTGTGCGACCGTCCATCTGCCCATGCGTCCGTCCTTTCGTCCATCCATCCGTACGTCCGGGCGTGTGTTCATCCGTCCGTCTACCCAGTGAACACTCAAAGTACTGCCATCTAGCATTTTTTCATCATATAGAAGTACCGCCATCCAGCGGACATTCCAAGGACTAAACGAGAAGTGGCACGCCCGGACTAGAGCAGCGGCACGCGCGCATTCTCTTATGGCCTGCCCTACATGCCTAGTGCCCACCTTTCACCACAGCTAGTTCATGGCACTGCGGCGCTACCTTGCTAAACCTTGTTAAAACCAAGGAGGTTACGCCCAGCGATTTTAACGTGGCAGCCTTTTCTGGTCAGATAGTACTCAAGTGCGTCCTTCTGGTACTAGTCTTTTTTTTGTAAGCATCAAGCTCAAGGCAAAGTTTATTGGAGATTAAGTCACCAGTACTCGTCTCTGTAGGTTAGTTCATTAGAAACAACCATATTTACTTTTATTTATGATTGACGTGCGCGGGTTTCTACCTCACTTCAAAAGAGTGCGCGCGTGCCACTCCTGTAGTTCGGTCATGGATACCTACTACTACTACTACTACTACTACTACTACTACTACTACTACTACTACATACATCGTGGGTGCATGAGTCACGGCTTAAAGGGCCACTCACCAGACCCCATACCAAATTTTAGTTAGACAGTGGAAGTTGTTGGGTGTCCGATGAGGAACATTTTGCCGCAAAAGTTTTTTCAATCAGCTCATCACGAATGGCGAAAACGGGTTTTTCAAAGCGACGTGAAACGAGGATGGGAGGAGGCGAGCTCGAAACCCTTGCTGCTCCTCGACGTAGCCTTCGCAAGCGAAATCTCTTCCCCACCCTTTCAGGCATCCGACCAAGAGGTCACGTGCGCATGACGTGCCCAAACAAGTCCAACCCCCGAGCACGCGAGCGGTGTTGCTTTGTTGACCGGCGTTATTTTGTGGTCTTGTGCCTGTTTCTGCCGGATGGTTTGGAAACGCTGGTTTAGACGCGGTATAATAATGAGCACAATGAGTTCGCGAACGCGTAGGAGCGTTCCACGGCGGTCGTCTGCTCGATGCGCTGACCGCGGGTATACACAAACGCATGCGAAACGCCGACGCATAGGGAGTTTTAGGATACCGTTTGCAGGTGCTGCGAGAGCTATATGAGTTTTAGAATAGCGTTTGTCCTGCTGCAAACCCCAAATACAGTGCACTAGAATTGTACCCCAAAGCACGATCGCAGCGACACCGTAGCCTCGAAACTAGCTATACTCCTTACTATAGCGCACCGCGAGCCCTTGCGGTGCGGTCGCTGCAACTGCGCATGCGTCATAACGTGAGACGGCGTTCGCGTTCGCGGACCACACGCAGAAAATCCGAAATTGCGTGCGGCGATAGCGGCCCTCGTGTAGCCCGCAAGCGCTGGTTTCGAGGATACGGATGCGATCGAGCGTTGCGGTTTGCAGCAGGACAAACGTTATTCTAAAACTCATTAGGCCTGCATCTCGTTGCAATTCACGGGAGGAAATGGGAAAAAGAGGCTCACATTCCCTGATTGCGTCTCATTATTTAAATAGAGCTTTATTAATCTCTTCAAGCAACAAATAACATAAACTACGCATGCCGTGTTAAATAATTTCAGCCATGTCACGTGCCACACTTTGCAACGTCAGAGCAGAGTCGTCTATCTAGAGGACCAACGTTACTGCATTGTCGTGTATGTAGGGCCCTTCACACGCGCACGACATACCCTCGTTCTCTGGACCGTGCCGGCAGAAAGAAAGCGGCAGCAGCGGTCATCCTGATATTTGACCCGTTTCCCCGGCGCGTAGCGTTGCAAATTTTGGCAGACGTGATCACGATTGCCTCGTCTACGCATTGCGCTTGTCAGCTCAAAAATGTCAAACCTG
>NW_023613559.1:0-49128 GCF_013339725.1 Rhipicephalus microplus
TGCATGTGCTTCCAAGAAAACCGGGTGACTTTACTCATAATGACAATGTCTATGTCAAGGTAAGTTCAGTGGCTAAACCTCTCCGTTACATCATCCCGAGTATTCATAATTTTTTCACTCTTGAAGTCTTGTCATGATGAAGATGGAGTTGCATTTGACATGCAGATAGGCTCTTTCTACCTGATTATGTGTGCATTTCCACAAAAGAAACAAACATAACATAACCTTGAATAGTCATAATTTTCCTACAATGAAATCACATTACCGTAATTACTCGAATCCAACGCGCACCTTTTTTCCAGTTAAGCGAGTTCATAAATCGCATGCGCGTTAAAATCGAGTGCGAAAAAAATTAATACGGTCATTCTATTGCCATCGGCATTTCCAAAATGGCCGCCCCCTACGTGCTCCGGCATGGCGCGTCAGCCATTTCTGCTATGTGTTTCCCATGTGCAGCACTTCGTACGTATGCTGAGGAGTTCGTCATCTTGGTGTGCATTAGCATCGACGGCATGGAAGGACTGACTCCAGAATCTCGACGAGTGCACCACGATGCCGCTTTTAAAAGAAAAGTCATCGCATGTGCCGAAACAGACGGAAATCGGGCCACATCGCGGTCGTTCGGAGTTCCCGAAACGTGCGTGTGGGACTGTCGGAAACAAAAGCAGAAGATTGTCAAAGATTCATCCAAAGGCTTCAGTGGACCACAGCAGGGTCAGTTTCCGGAAATTGAAGAGCTGCTCGCCGAGTATGTGATTGAGCAGCGAGCGGCACAGCGGCCCGTGACGACAGAACTGCTCTAAGTGCGGGCTATGCAGTTAGCTTTAGAAAAATGGCTAACGCAGAGCCAGTTCAAAGCGAGCAGATGCTGGCTAACTAACTTTATGAAGAGGAAAGGCTTTCCCCTCCTAAAGCGAACGGGCATGTGCCAAAACTTGCCGGAGGAGTACAAAAAAAAGCTTCACAGTTTTCAGAGGTTCGTCCTAAACTTGCGGCACAACAACGGCTACCTGCTTGGGCAAATAGGGAATGCCGATCAGACGCCTCTTTACTTTGACATGCCTGGCACCACAACCGTCGAGAAGAAGGGGGCGAAGCAAGTTCGCATGCTGACATCGGGCCACAGTAAAACAAGAGTGACGGCAATGCTCCGTTGCACGTCAGATAGGCACAAGCTTCCCCCTTACCTCATATTTAAACGGAAGACGCTCCCGAAAAGAGTCGTTTTCCCGAGTAGTGTGATCGTGCGGGCCAACGAGAAAAATTGGTGCGCGTTGCAATCAATGTCTTACTTTTTTTTTTTTCGTCGTGAAAACCGAGTGCGCGTTACAATGGAGGGCGCGATAGAACCGAGTAAATACGGTATATAATGAAGTTGCATTTGAAGTACAGACAGAGTCATCTGATCACACGCATTTATAGTATTGTTTGTGCAAACGGCCCCGCCGCGGTGTTAAAGTGGCTAAGGTACTCGGCTGCTAGTGGCTAAGGTACTCGGCTGCTAACCTGCAGGTCATGGGATCTAATCCCAGTGGCAGCGTCTGCATTTTCGATGGAGGCAAAAATGCTGTAGGCTCGTGTGCTCAGATTTGGGTGCACCTTAAAGAACCCCAGGTGGTCGAAATTTCCGGAGCCCTTCACTATGGCGTCTCCCATATTATAGGGTGGTTTTGGGACGTTAAATGTTAGTGCAAAATTGTGAGTGCAGACATACGTGCTGATATTGACAAAAAGAATGTAGTACAACCGGGTTTCTACAAAAAAGTAACGGACTGATGCTTTCGATAGGCCAATTACAATTGCTGTTGTATAGCTGTTAGTATGAAATCACCCAATTGGTTTCATCACATTGGACTCTTGGCACGTCGGCTGGCTGGCTGCGAACTAGCCAGACCAAGTTATTCACAGAGTCTTGAATGCCCATCTTGATTGTGCCACATGGTTCTGCTCTTATCGAGTACATACAGGAATGCGTGGTTTTGAGCATAAGCCTACGGACATTCGCTTTGATGAAACCAATATTGTCCCAAACAATGAATTTTTAGTTCCAAATGACTACAAAGAACTTTGAAATAGTTTAGTGAGTTGAATGTTGTCTTTGCCTTGTCATAATGGTCACTGCATTTATGTTTGATTGCACAAATGAATAAAAAAAATGGTGCTGCAACTGCTTTAGTGTATTTTATGGTTAACTGGTTGCACTGCCGAAGCATAGCTCAGAGGTCACATAAGATGATGCGTGTGGTTCATATACGCTCCACCAGTTGCTGCTACTATTCGAGTTGCCGACTAGAAACCTTTTGCTCTTTCAATAAATTTATTTTGATTAATTACTCTGACAGTTTAATGGCCCTATTATGAGCAATGTATGCTCAAATGTCGTATGTATGCATTATATCCTTTAACTTGAACCAGCGATTGCATACCAGTACAGTTGAACCCATTTACAAAAAACATTGATATAATAGACTATGGGGTATAAGCCCACGCAAAATCGGGTTGATCAGTAAATGCAAACGTCATACCCTGCCTATAAGAGGCACCTCATATAAGCGATATCAACTGCTCCTTGGTCCGACTTCATTATTTCTTAAATTGTGTCCTGAATACGTGTTCACAGAAAGTAAGTGCTCGATCGGAAGTGATTGAAGAAAAATTAAAGTATTGTTGCGGACGTTGACCCAGGTGGTCACTATTATTTTAGTTGTGTGCGCATACCAATTGATATGCTGAGGCGCATAGCCCGGCCGACGTACCTCACGTTATCTCTGGCTGCGAGAGATATGCAGCCACACCTCTTTTGTGTTATTGCGCTTCTCAAAGCCTGTTTTTCCTGGCAAATAAACCAGTTTTGTCCCAAACTTCAAGAAATGTAGAAGTGCTTTTTTTCGCTCCTACTTGGGGAGCACGCTACAGTATCGCTTGTTCCTCGTGCCTCTAATAATTACGGCCTTTTGTTATAACAAAATTAGATGTTCCTCAGTACAGCAGACATCTCGTCCCTTTATTTTATTTCTCCGTGGCTTACACCATAAATGGTAGCGTCAAGTGGTATGAAAAAAAAAATGAGAAAGACACATGAACATCTTCAAGCATTGCAACTACTACATGCACAAAAGGTGATAAGGAATCACACCACAACATATTGCGTGGCTTCGAGTCTTTCTGTTGCCAACTAGAACTATTATTCTAGTTTTATTCTAGTTCTGCTACCAACTAGCCCAGCGGCCAATTCAATGAAGAAACGGCTGTTTACCAAATACCAGCAAAGAAAAAATACAAGTGCTCCTTCTCAGCTTCACAGTATTCGTTGTACTGCTTGCAGCTCAAGAGCATGACAAGGATGATAAAAAGCCAAAAGGCTGTTGAGGAAATGGCGGAAGAAGCACGGATGCTGAGGGCGCTGTTTCGATGACAAATGTCAACGTAATGGCTCTGAAAGTACGCCTTATTCGCATAGTTCCTGCACATTAACTGACAGATATGTGTAATTTTTGTTAATAAATGTGACATAATGGCTTTTTTATAAATGTCTTTAAATTTTCATTATTCTCTTGTCAAGCAGGCTAGCGCAGATGTCGGACGTCTGTTGCAGTTGTACGCAAGTGCTCTACACAGTGTACGAGTAACTCATGCGTTATGTACAGCAACACTGCAATTCAGTGTAAACCTTTTAGGTGCAAATTATGATCAAATGTCTGCAAATGCATCATATTCACCCAGCATAGGCGCTTGATATTACATACCTAGCGAAAAAAAATGAAGTAATAGGAACCCAAAATTTGTCCAAAACCTGACAAGCACTCCACTTGGGCATACCTCGCTGTGACGAATTTCCTCTGCTGTATTGGACTTTAGTTATGAGCATGTATTTGTTGAATTGAATACCGAGGGAGAAGTTGCATCTAGTTTGTCATATATGTTTGTTCATTACGTCTGATAATTCGATATATGTGAGTTTGGTATAGCGAAGTTTTTATATATTTGGTGCAATTGGTCCACCATACCAGCATATCTTAAAAATCTTTCCGTATATCCATTCATACTTTTTTTTATTGTTTTCTCTGTGTCACACACATTTCTGCATGTAGCATTGGCTCTACTGCACTGGGCCTGGTATCGCACGTCGCTGGCACGGAGAGACCAGAATGGTCAGGGATCACTGTGATCACATAATGGTCTCCGTATACTTCCGATGTGTAATTTCACAGGGGTCACTTTTGCGCAAGTTACCATAATGAAGCTCTTATGCAGCTCTGCTGTGGAAGAAAGAGTTATTGAAATAGTACTACTGAGGAGGGAGGGGTGCATGATACAATGCCATTTTTCTGTGTGTAAGTGGATGCTGTGTTTTCTGCTCAAACGCGGCGTTGAGTTTCGTGGATATAAATACTACGGGGAGCTGCGTGAAATCTGTTCTGCAAACATCATGGCAAAAGCCAGCCGTGCCCCAGAGAAGCTTCCAATCATGCCACCTCTGTACGAGATAAAAATGGCATCTTCAAGTTTCTTGAACACATGAGACATACCTTCATTTTTTAAAGTTACGTGGAAGGGAATTAGTGCAAGAATGTGTTTGTTCATTATTATTTTTTTAATTTACAAAGATATTTGCTTTTGTACAATTGTGGCAGCTGCGAAGCAAAAAAAAGGGGTGAGAAGTTGCAGTTCTTTTTCCTGGTTCACTATGGCTCTTTCTTCATTGTTTTTCTTTCCAGTGGGTTATTAAATGCAAAGAACTTAGCGTAGATATCTACGTATCTATTGATCCATCTAGCCATATATCTTGGTGCTCTTGTGACAATTTCCTTTACTTAGTAGACTAAAATTAGTGCAGGAGGGTAAGTGGGTTTGAAGAAAAGAATATGTCTAGATGGTCATGACATGAATAAGGTGAAAATACCATTGCTCGCATTGTCAAAGCATTGCTAGACATGTGTGGCACATACACACGTACCATAGGCTGCGGTATGGAGGTATGCACCACTGGAAATGAGTTATATTTGTCCATAAATGGAGAGAATAACAGACATTGCTAGTTTAGATGTTAGAGTGTTAAGAAATAATTCGATAATGGCAGCGTTGACCCGACGAATACATGAGGTAAATATCGGGGTCCAAGTCCGGCGGCCAGTCCAGGCCCGAGGGTTCTTGCAATAAAGAACTCTCCCACCCTCTCTTACAAGCCTTTATACAATAAATGTTTTCTCTCTCTCTCTCAGTGGTAATTGAACTCAAGCATTCGGCATGGCAATCAAATATTCTACCACTGAGCCCATCAGGTCTCAAAACTGCTTTGGAAAGAGACACTATGCACGCTTAATATTGGTGAGACAGCCAGCACTGCAGTTGTGGTTGCAGAGCTGGCTGTCTAATTTTATAAACATTACATATGTGCTAATATGATACTGGCATCACGTCGGGTTGGCATCAGTTGTATACTTAAGTGCCGTCCACTGAAGGTGGTCTGCGTAGCACTAGCCAGGGCTACCGTCCTCGCCAGTACAAGGATTGGTTATCAGCTCACCACTTCTGGTGATAGTAATACCCATGTTGCTGTGGGCATCGCTACGCCGCTGTAAACAACTGGTTATATAAAACATATCATATGCAACTGTTCAACACATATCTGTGGACACAAAGCTTGTACTTACGTTTAGTCTCGTTTCATAGCGTTTCGAACTACACCTCAGTCAATCTCCCACCGCATGCTTCTAACATCGATTACCATGGTACGTGGGATCTGGCGAATTTTATTTCTTTGGGCAATACTGCATGCCTTCCTGAATATGTTTGCATATGACAAAGGTGTCTCTGAAAATGACTTTTGCATAACATGTTGCCTGGCTGGTTGGTTAGTATTTACAGGTTTAACAGGCACCACATGCAGTAACTGAAACAGAAGGGAGTAGACAAAAGGTAAGGGCTTGAACCACCTGAGCCGCATATAGTGTTCGTTTCACGTCTGCCAAAAATTCTTGTCCAGTGAAATTTTGGTGTCTGTGCACCAAGGCCACATTATCATTATGAAGCAACTGTGGCAAGGAACTCTAAACAAATTTTCAACACCTGGAATTCTTGAGTATAAGGCAAGACCGGCGCTGGCGTGGCAACGCCGGCGTGACGCGACGAAATGAACGTCGGTGAGCACGCGCACCACGTCACGTCGAAATGTATTAGCACAGCTTTAGCTGTATGTGTGGTATGTGGTTCAAATATTTTAGTTATGTTATGTGTTAGTTTTATTTAGAGCTGGCAAGAAAGTACCACCTTGAATACTGAAGCCACTGCTAATTTCATCGTAGAGTTACAAAATACCTCAAAGGCTCTGGTCACTGCTGTACACGAGCTTACTCCACTTTTCGTAACTGAGGTAACTCGAGTCGGTTAAAAGCAATCGTAAGGTTCTTTGGGGAAAGCCAGTAAATATTTGTTTCAAATAATATGTTGTGGAATTCTAGAACTGCTTTCAAGATGTTTGTCTTACTATTAAAAAACTATTCAATTAGTATTCATATTCAATTTAGTCTCATCACTATTTGATTTTCATTTGATTCGTTTCTGAAATTTTTGATTTGCATACTTCTAATGATGACATGAGCAAGCCGAGTATTAAAACTCGTATTTGACATGAGTCGCATGTATGTTCTGGTTTACGCTTCTATTGCCAAGTTAAACAGTGGTACATGTGCGTTACTTCTTTAGCTTCTTTTTCCGTGACTTCGCCTACATCAGATGTCCTGGTGGCGCCAATCAGGCCAGCGCTTCGGCTGAGTGACCTATCCACTGAAGAAGTTCAAGACCTCTTCCTGGTTGTCCAGAGGGTACAGAGTGTGGTGGAAAAACACTTTGGTGCCAGCTCTTCCACCGTGTCTATTCAGGCAAGTTGACTGTCGTAGATATTTACATGTGGTTGGTACGTCGATGAAGGCAGCCATTGACATGTTCAAGACTAAACTTTTGATTCAGGCAAACTCTTTTCAGAAAATGAAAATTCCATGAGCCAGTGATTCATGCAGTAAATTGTCAGCTGCATGGACAGTCGTCGGCCATCGAGTTAAGTGACGTCCGCATTTACACATGCGGTGTAGAACAATTTAGTCTTATCGCTGGTGGCCGTGTTAGTTATAGAATAAACTCTACTGCTTGCGCTTGTGTGCTCAAGCCTAAAAGAAACTGTCAAAATAACCTGTAATTTTCGCGGACGTTCGGGCGCAGTTTTGCGCAACGCAGTTGGCTTGTGCGAATATTCGAGCACTTTGAAAATTCGAAATAATATTGAAATCTTTGAATTCTCTTTCATTTAAATTTAAATTATTGTGCATTTCAGCGCACTATTCGAAATGAACGAATGAGTGCATATTTGCCCTCATGGAACACCCTTGTAACAGTGGTTTCTCTGCTGTGGAGGGATGCTGTACTGCGAATACATCTTTCCACAGTAAATTCGCACTTCCACGATGACTCACTTCAAGAATACATGAACATATTACCCTCACATCTGTTCCTTTTTTTTTAATTGAAGAGCTTGTTATGCTGGCCTATATAGTCAAAATATAGTAACGTTTAAAACAGCATATTATACCTGTTATCTTTTACATTCTACCAAAAGTCAAATCCTACTACTATTCAAAGTTTCTTCGACCTTCTTTGAACCCCTCAAAAATGGCATATGCACATGACTTTTTTCAGTTAAAAAATAAATAACGTGCACGTTAGTTGGGTCATGACAAATGTGCTCATTTTTTCTTATAATATGTTGTACACACTACTTTTCGATTCAAAATTATTCGAATCAAGTCACTATTTGTTTCGAACTTGGAATTTACTTTTGCACAAGCCTAGAATGCAGCAATACACGTTAAATAGGCTGGTAACGTAAAACATGGCAAGCAGTGTAAGTTGCAATATCTGGCCTCTTTGAACATCATTAATTTGGAAAGTTGTTTGTGACAATAAGGAAAGTTCGAGTCTTCTGAGGATGCAGTAAAATAGAGAGGCCAGCTCGCATAGAATAAGAGTTTTGGAGGGATAGCAATGCAGAAGTGGACAGTTACTTTTCATCAATTGCTACATTTGTCTAGGAGCACTTCACATACTATGGTGGTCTAGTGGTGATGGTGCATAATTTGATCCGAGGGTAGCTAGATTGAATGCTGCGGCCAAATTTTTGGTGGAGGCAAAAATGCATCTGGCCCGTGCACTTGGATTTAGGTGCACGTTAAAGAACTCCGGGTCGTCAAAATTGCCAGAGCACTCCTCTATGGCGTTTTTCACAATCATATCATAGTTTTAGAATGTAAAACCCATACAATTGCTCATTAATTGGTCTTGGAGCACTTTACTCTAATTTTATTTTATTTTTTTTATTTACAGAATACTGTCAATCTCCAATGGGGATTATTACAGGGGTGAGTATCACTGTCACAACTTTTGATGTTTGAAACAAGAAAAATCAGAATAATAAAGAACACATAATCACTGAACATATCAGTACGGCATAGAACAATCATACATAGTTATTTGAACCATAACCAAGTACAAAGTACACCAATGGTACTCCGACAAAGAAACTGGAGTCGAGAAGAAACGAAGCATAGAAAGAAGATAACACATTGTGTATTATTATCAAGGAACCGTATTAAACAATAAATATATGCAGACAAGTGCTTTGGTATGACAATGGGAAGCAAGAAGGACTGCGTGACGAAAAACAGGTGATCACTATACATGCTAACTAGGTTAGAATAGATCAGTACCTTCAATTAGTTTCATAAATTTCTCTAATGTTGGCTGATGTGTAATGACTGGATTCAGTGTGTTCTATTCGTGAATTACGCGCGGAAAGAACAAATAAGAAAAAGTATTATTACTAAATGAGTATTCTTCAAGTTCCCATGCATGCCTTCGCCTCGTCGGTCTGGTGTCTCCAAAGTTCAAGTAAAGATCTGGGTTTATGCGGAATGATCTGTATAAAAGTAGATAAATTTAAGCCGGAAAACCTTTGCACGACTGTCAAGAGTGGCTAGACCAGCACGGTGTAATAGAGCAGTAGGTGAGTCATTGCGCCCGTATCTGTTGAAGATAAGCGCACTGCTTTCCGCTGAACCCTTTCCAGTATAGTGATATTATTCACAGTGTGAGGGAACCACACGATATTAGCATATTCTAAGACTGGGTGGAGAAATGTGATGTAAGAAACTTCGTTTCATGTGTGGCGAATGACAGGGCCTGTTTAATAAAAAATAATTTGCTCATCGTTTTTTGGACACTTGACGCACGTGCTCTGTCCAACTAAGATCAGACGAAATTGTGATACCAAGGTATTTGTACTGGTTAACTCTTCATAGTGGCACATTATTAAAATGGTATTGAAAATCAAACTTAGACACCTTGTTAGTAATGGACATAAATACAGTTTTGTCAATGTTTATAGTCATTTGCCAATCAGCGCACTACTGAGCTATTTTGTTTAATGAATTACTTAACTTCACCTGATCATCGTGATGACATATTTTATTGTAAAGCATACAGTCGTCTGCAAAGAGTCTGAGTTTAACGTCTGCGTAGTTAGTTATGTCATTGATATATATTGGGAACATAACGGGAGCTAGTACAGACCCCTGCGAACGCCTGACAACGCCGGAGCTAGGTCAGAAGTGTGGATGCCATGCTGTGCGTATTGGTGACGGTCAGTTAAGTAATAAGTTATCTATTGGAAGATGGGGCCATTGCCTAACAAGTGATTAAGTTTAAGTAGTAGTTTAGGGTGCGAGACGCGGCCGAATGCCTTCGAGAAGTCGAGAAAAATTACATCAGTTTGAATACGTTCATTTATGCCGAGAGACAGGTCATGAAGTGTTTCGACGAGCTGTGTAACTGTAGATTTTGGAAAATACTTCATTAAAGGTGCACTGACACTAATTTTCAGAGATTAAATTACTCTGCCATTGGATGTTCTGAGTAAATGTCAAGCTCACTAGATGCTGATGATATATCTTATTTTGACATTAAAGTTTTCTTATTGTGCACCTACTGACACCAACAATGTCGTGATGCCACGCTCCAGCTATGGCCAGTTGCAACATCGGTTGTTAAAAACAGTAACATTCAATATGGCCACTTGTGCATCACCAACGTAGCTGCCCAGTGGAGCAGTCGTGGAAACATCACGACATCTTGCGTGACTGCGTCACGAGAAGCTCATACCGTGTTGTCACGGGGTATACAGTCGGAACCAAAACGTTTAAAAATATACTGCAAATACTTTTTACACTGACGCTCGTTTGGACGTTTTCCATGCTCTCAAGAGCTTCGCCTTTCATTTGATGCAACAAAAAAACAACTGAAAATTTTCATTTCGGTACCTCCTTAGCGCGAACGGTTACATTTTTCTGTGCCAAGTACAATGTCAACCGTTGTCTTTATGGAACCACTTTATTCAACCGAGCCGAGACATCTATTGGGTGACATTCATTGGAAACTCGGGAGACGTGACCCGCGTCACATGATGCGGCACTTCCGGTTCGTTACAGCCGGAACACTACTTCTGCTGGACAGTGTGGCAGAGTTCGCGCTCATGCGGGGTCGGCTGACCGAGGTCGATGGGGGGGCGGCCGCCTTCTCGATGGGCTCGGGCGCGTCCGTGTAGACGCGAAAGTAGAGCACCACGCGAGCTCGCCGCTGCGCGGCTCCACCGGCGTTTGTGGCCGCCATGATCTCGGACTTGCTGGCCGCCGATGCGTTGATCTTGCTCGGGCCGCGCCCCGATGGGTCGTAGTCCACAGTCAGCGACTCAGCACACAGGATGTTGCCCCCTGCGCGTCGGTCGATGTGACAGTGATTGGCCTGATCAGGTTATATTTGCGATTGCCTCATGCATACTTGACAAACCACTGACTTATGCGTACTAAGGGTGACGTTTCTGAAGAAGGGACCAGGACACCTACCAAGATGATCCTAATGTGACCTACGGATTTAATGTGACCTACGGATTATGACATGCGACCTATAGGACTTGATATATACTAGCTACAGTTCATATAAATCAAGCTTCGATTAAGACCTATACAAAAGTGCCTTATTCGAAATAAGTACCGTTTTATTCGACGCTTTATTTAGGGTGCGGACCAGATTACTATCGATTCCCCTGATGTTTCAAAGAGAATTGTCTTATCACAAATAACATTCTATTCCATGCTTATCTGCTACCGACCGGTCGGATTGCTGCCATTTTTTTTTTCATTGCTGTCCTGCTCGCTCATATACCTGAATGATTAAAATTAGTCGTGTGAGTACTGCTGTCGCATCTATTCCATTTTTCTGTAAGCTTCTTTTGCGTTCGACGGCTCTGCAAGAAAAGCAGCTAGCTCAAGCTTTTACTTAGCAGAGTCCGTTGTCCGCCTCTCCCGACAATGCTACACCACTGCAGCGGTCAGTTTCACTGCTTTACCTTCGTGGTTGATTGACGTAGAACATCTTTTTTTGTCTCTGCATTATCCTCCATCTTTTAAACGAGTAAGTAAACTCATTTTACCTAAACTTTGCTTTTTTTTTAGTTTTGCATAGCAGGGCGGGGTAGGGGGAAAGCACTTTCTAAAGATTTCTGCTTGCACCCCCTCCACCCTAAGAGCAAACACATTCAAAACACAGCGCATAAGTTTACAGTGCCCCTACCCTCTTACAGGGGCCCTGCAGCACCTTTTAGTATGGTCAGAAAATTCTACATGCCGATCAAACTCTACATGCGCCCGAGAACACGCTAGCCAAATATTATAGAGCAGCACGCAACATGGAATTCACAATAATTTATCAAAGTCAGCTGAAAATTGCTTTTTCTTCTCTCGACAAATAATGGAAGCTCAAAAATCACTCGTAAAAAGCCATCTATCAGCCATTGGCTAATTTGTACATGTCGCACTCGGTCGTCACAGAGGTCGCCGCAGGAGGCCGCCACTTGTCCACTCGTGCACGCGCGGTCACACTAAAAAATCCGCTCATTCGAAGAAAAAAGAAAACGTGCTCGAGGTCACGAGGCGTGCGTGACGTATTTTATTTGCCCCTGCCATCCCTACCTGCTTAGCTTCCAGGGCTTTCGGGTGGACGAGAGAAGTGAGAATGCAATTGCAGCATGCGAGAAATCTTAGTAACTGCACTCGCGCTACACGGATTCTCACAATTTTCGCGGCGTTGAATTCGTGAGACAATAAGCTCTTCCAGCGAATTCATTGGATGGTTCCCTAAAAAAGCGTTTCAGGGCCCCTTTAAAAAACTCGCTTGCCACCGATGATTCCCCCCCTCCCCCCCTTTTGAATCGTGGTGGTGCCCTTGACGGAAGGTGCAGGTTTCGGACCGCAGAGGAATGGGATACTCACGCAGGCCGACGCTCCACAGGCTCATGTCTGCCTTCAACGCGCGTATGGCCTCGGCGACGGGCAAGTCTCGGCCGTCGCGGGTCAGGGCCGGCATGAACACTCGGTGAGACATGCACCGCGGAGAGCGCAGGCTCGCGAAGTCGGCGGCGCTCTCGGGAAACGTGCTGTACACGATGCGCAGAACCTTCAGGTAGCGAACCAGCGTGCGTACCTTGCGCGACAATGCCGTGCCCGGAGGAACGTCTGCGTGCAGTGCGAAGCCTCTTGTTGTATCGCTAAAGGCCCTGCAATCCACCCTGTACGTTGAACTTGTCGTGAACTCGTTTACAGCGCAACACCAGAAACACAGACAAGGAAGGAGCAAAAGAGAAAGAAGAAAAGACGTCGCTGTCTCTTTTGCTCTGTTATTCCTTGTGTGTGTTTTCGGTGTTGCGCTGTAAACGAGTTCACGACGAATCCGAACCGACTAGCCCAGCTTACCATCTTACTGTGAACTGTTCTTTCCTTCGACTGTGAATAATCGTATATTCAGAACAACTTGGCGCAGTTCTAGTTTTGTAACACAACTGGAACTGCATGCCTCTAGTTGGACTGGTTACGATTTTCAACTGAAACTTGCTCGTACCAGTTCAACTGATACAGTTTGATTGTAACTGGATCCAGCTGTTCACCTGTTGACTCCCAACTGGGAGCAATCGTTTCCAGTTGGAACCAGCTTGTTCCAGTTAAAGTCAGTTGAAACCAGCTGGAAATCCCAGTTGCACATTTTTATCTGGGAACACATCTCACGTAAAAAAAAAAGCAATCTAACATTCTATGTTAGGTCACTTAATGTAATAGAAAATACTTGCTCTTACCGATCAATGCGCCGTTCTTGCTTTGATTTCGCAGAAGCATCGCGTTTTATTTTTTCTAGTATTGCCAGTTGGTCTAACATTTTCTCACCATTCTCCTGGTCTCTACTAAATTAATATTAAAAAGTTGGTTTCGTGCAGTATGCTAAAATGACATTCTAGTATGCTGTAATCACCACGTAACAGCACTTGCAGAAAACAGCTAGCCGGTCTGGCAGTGTTGTTGCTTGTTCTCGAGAGCTCACCGATCTTTGCCTTGACAAAGAGTGTCTGTAGGTTGTACAGCTTGAGTGGACTCTCGCTCTGCAGCCATTGGGAAGCCCTCTTGAGTACGCATGGGAACTCCTCGAATGCGTAGTCGTCAAGCGGCTTGGGAACCACGTCGCGAATCTCTGCAATAAGCCACCCAGGTTAACAGGTCTTATTAACCACACAAAGTGCGCAGGGTTTCATTGATGGTAGAAAGGAGGGGGGGGGGGGCGGCAAGTTTCAGCGCGATGAGTTGGAAGTGTGTTGGAAATATGTATGTCGCACAGTGACAATGGCGTAGCCAAAAGGGGGGGGGGGGGGAGTTAGAGGATTCAACCCCTCCCCCCTGATATTTCCATTTTGCTTGCATCCTAAGGTCCATAATGCTAGCGTTGAAGTTGTCGACTAGTATAAAGGGTTTGAGCTTGTAGGTGCTTTATATCGTTCGGTCACAATCATAACTTGTTCGCATACCATAAAACATTTAAAACATTATTACGTACACACATATGTGTCGCCTATAGCAACGGTTTTCTAACCGCCATGACAGCGGACAGTGATCGATGATAAAGCTAGGTCCCGGAGGCCACGTTGAATTCGCTGACAAGTATAAAGGGCCTGTGCTTCTAGCTATTTTTTATTGTCCCGTTCTGTTTGTTTTTCTTTTAACATTTTGTCAACAGTGCAGGTTTTTTTTTCGCATCAGTGTAGTAGGTGTGAAATGGTGTGGACGCCGATACATCGGACGACAACAAGGCCAACCCCTAAGGAGCTTCGCCACTAAAAGTATGTACGCCGAAAGCATGGAGTGTTTATTCAAACAGTGGGTGCTCTTGTGTTTTGCACGTGCGTTTTGTTCGTTTGATCGGACCTGACCTTCGTTGACGCCGGTCACGATGCGTTGTTGCTTGCATCACATACAGTTGTCTGCCGAGCTATTTGCGTTTCAGGTGTTTGTCGCATTGCCGACGAGTACAGCTGTTCCTGCTTTCGCCGATCGTATTACGCACTCTGAAGCCGCGGAAAAAAAAAAAAAAATCACACCATATCCACGGAGTGAATGATGCGTGGGGCGAAGCGTCTGTCTGTCTGTCTGTCTGTCTGTCTGTCTGTCTGTCTGTCTGTCTGTCTGTCCTGTCTGTCTGTCCTGTCTGTCCGTCCGTCCGTCTGTTCGCCTGTCTCTCCGTCCGTCTGCCTGTCTGTCCGTCCGTCTGCCTGTCTGTCTGTCTGTCTGTCTGTGGATACGCTGTGCTGGCTACGCCGGAGGGACGCATTGGCGGATCCAGGGGGGGGGGGGTAGGGGCGATCTCTCTCCTCCCCCAAAGCCTGTCAGTACCCCCTCCTCCTCTCTTCAGTGCTCACCATCCACCTGATATCGTCAATTAGGACAAATGAGTGGGACCACTGTGAGCACACAATAACAGTATTTATGCCATTACAAGGTTTTCGTGCTAGTAAAAACAAACGAAAAGCAATGTCCTCGACACCTTTCCGGTGTTCATTCCAGAGACACCCCCCCGCTCCCCCTCAAATTGGGTAGCTGGATTCGCCCCTCGGGACGCGGAACTGCTTAGACCATAAATAGCTTCGCCCATTAAAAAAAAAAAAAATCTCGCTTCGCTTTTTGATAGCATTGTAAGTCCCCTGAAAGTGTTACTATAACCGCGAAGAGCTAATAATGGAGTCCAAACTGCGTACTGTACATACAGCCTCTCGTCATTGGTCACAGCGTCCCTCAACTCATCTCAGCGCAACCAACCGCATTCGCTGACAGCATTGTAAACTGAAACTAGACATAGAAACCATCGTGAGGGGGCAAATAAACAACACACTAGGGTGCCTCGATGTGGCAGGAGACATCGAGGCACTACAGTACACAGCTATAAAAGCTATAAAACACACATCTATATAGGAAGAGACTGGTGAGCATGACTACTACACTCCTGACCTGTTCAGATAGCGGGGTTCCTATGGGAGCGCGTGTCCCCGCTCTCGTTCAATCGCTCGCCGTAGGTGGCGCTACCTATAACCTGTTCGTCTGCTTCTTTACGGTTGTTTTGTAGGCGCTGGTATAAGAATGCCTGCTTTCTGTGGTGAACTGTCGGCATATATGTGACTATTTCTTCCCATACATTGCTGGTCAAGTAAGCTGTTCAGTGCGCTTAAGAATTATAGCACACTGGTTGACAAACGTGGAAACCCGTGGATTTACATGATTTTGGACAGCCTATGCGTTGTCGCGTGCATTTTATTGCAAAAAAATTCTGAATGTCTTTTAGTATTATTATTTCTGGATATTTCTAAATTGTGGATCATAAATTCGCACTACGAGTGCTTTGTTGGTTAAAATTTGACTACAAAGAGTGAAGGTGACGTCAGCGAACAGGTGCTGCCTAGCGCCACGCCGCTCGTAAGGCGCGATTGTCGTCGTCTCTTCCTGTGTGTTGTGTTTCGTCGCCTCACAATGGTTTCTATGTCAATGCATCAACTCGCCCAACATAATCTCCTTTGCAAAAGTACACGCTTCTGGCGACTTAATGTCAGTTTTTACCTAATGACCTGTTAGGTTAACCCCTGACTGTAGGTAGCGTGGCCGAGCGGTCTAAGGCGCTGGTTTAAGGCACCAGTCTCTTCGGGGGCGTGGGTTCGAATCCCACCGCTGCCACACATTTTTTGTTTCCAAATCTTTTTTTTCTTTTTTTTTTGCGACTGATGCTATGTTTTGACATAACTTACTGATAAAATAGAAGAAATGACAAGGAGTTGCATCGAATTTAGAAGTGGGGTACCGCTTGACAGCCCTTTAGTTGGGTTCGTTGGTTGTTGACCGCTCACTACGTGGGGACAAGCGCAGGAATATGGTGAGGTGAGGCGCTTAGAAGAGACAATTCCTTCAAAAAAGAAGTAAATAAAAAAAACGAATGTCGTAATTCAGCTGACTGATGTCTACAGTAGCCTATAGTTAGAAATCTCAGTGTGCACGGTGATTTTTCTACCGTCTCGAATCCCGGTGATGGAAAAAAAAATCGTGCCAATATCGAGAATGCGGAACGCAGTTTTCGAAGTTGCAAAGGTGCGTATTTGACTCGGCGATGGGCAGTCGGTGACAATGTGTCAACCCGAGAGATTCATCTCTATAGATCTAGGGATTTTCGATCTCTTTCGCGGATTTGGCGTCATTTAGTGGAATGTAGAGATTTTCGTAAGGTCCTGGAAATGTTATTCGCGGAACGATAGGAGTTTCTGAACGAGTGGTCACAACTCACTGCTATACGCCCATTACTGCTGCCATCACTGCCTCTATACCCAGTACTCCCATTATTACTCGCAAGTGCTCACTGTCTTGCATGCGTAATCGTGCAAACCGGAATTAAACTTTGCAGCGGGATATCCCGAAGCACCCATTTATAGAAGAATTCTTCCAGAACAAATGGAACTGTGCAGAAAAACGACTGCCTCTGACTTCATTAATACGAACATGCCTGCTTGCTGCAGACACTAAAAAGAGTTCATTATTCAAGGTTTCTCAATTGTGTGGCTGACAGCGCTAATTATTCCCTCGCTTTGTGTATCTCTGAGAACACTATGTGGATTTCGCGTACGTCACAGCCCTTAATCTTGAGAACATTACAAAGCTTGGTTTTTGACACCCCGCATTCCATCGCCGTGCTGAGCTGTCGTCTTCTTATACGCTGCTCTGTCCAGCCATACTCAAATATTACGACCCCAAAATAAGTGGGCAGTGCCAGTGCTGTGGGGAAGTGGCCAACGCTTACCATATGGTCTGGGCCTGCCAAATGAACCCAAAATTAACCCCCTTTCCCCACCCCACCAAAGAGGACTGGGATACGACCCTACTCAATAGCTCCACACTAGAGGAACAGCGAACTCTAGTCCAGCGGGCTCGGGTGGCGGCCTCGACTAATGACGTCCCGGACTAGGGATGTCAACCAGCCCGGTTGGGGATAAGGGCTATCTGGCACAGCCAGCATCACTACAGGTTTTTTCCTCCTCCTCTGCGCCGCCGAAACGCGGTTCGCACAACACTCACGTATCCTCTCCCGAGTGGGCAGGCCCCGGTAGAAGAAGATGCGCAGGCTGAAGAGCTGGAAGTAGCCGAAGCCGTCCCCCTGGTCCACGTCGCGGCGCATCTTGTCCGGTTGGCGCACGTCCCGCGACTCGACCCCGATCACCTTTCCGGGCACGGGCCTCGCTCCGGTCGCCTGCTCGGCGTTGAACCTCTCCAGCAGGTCGGGCACCGTCTCGTAGCGGATGCATCCTGCCGGCCGCTCCACCAGCTGGGGCACCAGGTCCAGGTAGCCCAGCTCCACGCCGCCGTTGATGTGCGCCTCGCAAGGGAACAGCCACACCCTGCGCAAACCGACAGGGTCGTCTTATTCACTGACACAAAGAGGTGAAAGGAAGACATGTCTGAACGACTAACTCGACGTTTAATGAATATTAGTACTTACATATGTTCTTGGACAGTTCTTAGACAGGTACTGCATATGTCCTTAGCCATTTTTCTGTATCTAGATATGTGTAGCCCAACCTCGTTCTAGGATGCACGTGGTTTATGCTAATTATTGGTTCATTATTTCTCTCGGGGTGTTAAACACCACATCTCCTCAATCAATGCTTCATTATTTCTATTGGTTTCATATATCTCAACTGAAATTTTTTTGTTCGTTGCAATTTTGCTACTGCTGTTTTTTTTTTTCATTCCCTGCTGGGCTATGATTTCCGGGGTATTTTTTTATCGGACCCTCACTCACTCACTCACATTCACCGAGTGTATGTATTCATGTCATTGTAATATTTTAACCGCCGTTAATATATAGCGTAGCATACTTACTGCATACTGTATCACTCCAAACGTGGTAACAGTAAAGGTTACTGCAAATAGCGAATGTACGCACTCTTAACTAATGTAACCCTCACTATTTAGTTGCAAAAACTCACACTTATCCGTTGCAAAGTTTAGAGTGTCGAGTTACTTTATATAGTCCTGCTGGGATCACAACTCCCCTATCCAATTTCTTTACATTTCGGATGCTCATGTATACGGGAATACAAACACAAACCAGATTTTGAAAAGAAGGGTTGGATCCCTCCCCCTCCTTCGGGCTCCTTGAAATTGTTTCTGGCCACGCTGCTGCCGTCGTTTTCCCATGTTACCATTGTTGAACAAAAACCAAGTAAAAAAAAATAAGCAGAGTTTCTGTATATGCTACCTTTAGGTAGTATAGACCTTTCCACTAAAGGCTCCATTGGCGCCGCCTTAGTCCTCTCTGCTGTTAAAATGCGTGACCCCCCAAAAATGCACAGCTGAGGCTGTGACGTAAGCTCTTGTATACCCTGCGTAACAGACCAGAAAGAAGAAAATTCTTCTCTCCGTGAAAAAAAAAAGGTCCATATACAGTGACTGTACAGCATAAGATAATGCCACTGTATATGCTCCCGTAAGCAGCATGTACAATAGAGAGTTTTAGTACTGCGGAATGGTGCTACGTACGCATCACGCAAGCGCCTTGCGTTACGTGGCGTCGTTTGCCACTAATCGGCTTTTAGTACGCCGTAGTACCCGCGTACACAACGAGCGTGAGGCGTGTTGCGCCATCTGGTAGATCAAAATAGAAGCACGTGTTGTTGACAGCCAATGTGAGCCAATCCAAGTGTTATAGCCAGATTATGGCCATATTTTTAGCTATAGTGCCTATATTTCTAGACACTGTATTTTTAGCCACAGAGCCGGTCGGTGTTTGCCTTCGATGCCGCCATTTTGCAAAACGAAGTCTCGCGCTGTCGCGAATTTGTTCGAGAGCGGCGCGATCACCTCATACGTACGCACGCACGCATCTCATGCGTGCGTACGTAGCAGCTGCGTACGTAACGCGATACGTGCGCGTTGCGGGCTGTGCATGCGCACTACGCAGAACGTGGCGTCCTTACGTACGCAACGCCGCCACGTACGCAGCGTACGCAGTACTAAAACTCTCTAATGACTCTACTTATCAGCACTGCATGACTGCTTGCCTAAGCCCGTCGCCGTAGTAGTGCTTCTGAGCCGACAGCGGCAGCCTGGTGCCGTCTTCGTCCGAACGCAAAGAGCGCCCTCCCTTCGCTTCTCCCGAGGTGGAAGAAGACGAGGCCGGATCCCGGTCTCTGAACTTGAACTGCACCGTCTCCATGGAAACCACGCGGTAGCCGCATATCTGCCGGTACCAGTCGCTAGCACGCTCCACTACGTCGCTGCGTGCAGGGTCAAGGCGAGGGCATCAGCATTGGGAGGAGTTGACTTATTTTTTATCCTGAAAATGATAGCGTTTCTAGGGATACTTGAACGCAAAAATTTTGATCTGTACGTTTGTCTGTCTGTCGCTCACACGACTCAGCAGTGCTGCCAACCTGCGGAGCCACTTTTTCCCTCTGTGGAGTGAAAAAAATTTCCTAAATTTCTCTAGATTTATGTGTAGAGCGTTTTTTTTTTGAAGACAAATGTGTTTGTGGTGGGGAAAACGATTTCAAAGTTGGCTTTTATGATGTGATGGTGCATTCGTTTGAACGTATTCACTGATATCACCGTCCTGAAGGTGAAAATGTCGCAGCACAAATTGCAAAGCTTTAACCAACTTTTATTTCATAAGAAATCACGAAGGCAAAATGGTCATCACAATGGGGGGGAGGGGGGAAGGACATATAGTATCGCAGTATTTTATACAAATCACCAAGAAAAAAATCAATCATTCCAGTTACACACAACCATAAAATAGTTCAAAAACAGTACATACATTATAGAGAATTGCATATAGGCTGAAGAAGGGATAAATTATCAAAGTAATATTAAAGAACACTGTTAGCTGTTTCACGCAAAACACGAAAATCTTACACTACGATGCAGTGCACTAGTAATAGCACGCAAGTGTAATAATAATAATAATAATAATAATAATAATAATAATAATAATAATAATAATAATAATAATAAAGGTACTAGAACGAGCATATAAATCGCAGTACATGAAGTATTCTGGCGAGCAAGCTTGGAAAATTCATTTTTGTCATTTTGCAACTTTCCTGCAGAAAACGTTTGGTGGTAGATGAAGTGAAGCACGTGTACGCAAATAACTTACAATGCCTTTAAAAGCGTACTTTCAAGCTTTGTCATGATATGTGGTACAGTATTTTGTGACAAAAAAAAAAGCGTAACCATGAAAAAATACTATGCCAGTTGGCAGTTCAGCTCTCGCAACCTGCGTAATGGTCGCGAAAAGCTACGTTCATTATAAATGTTGACTGCCATATATTTGTTTCAAATATATCCTTGCAGTCTTCCTCAAGTCACTTTCTTTATTCAATTTTTTTTCAACTCTTCAAGCAACCCCATACATGCAGCACTGCTTTGGCCACGCTTTTCACAGAAACCTTGGTGACCATGGCGGAGCCACATGGCTCCACATGGCAGCTCACTAGCAGCGTGACAGCATTCGTAACGCAGGGACACTGATAAAAAACAACAACAAACTTGAGAAATAACGCCGCTGGTGAAAGACGAGAAAATGGGAGGTTGGTGTAAAGAAAAACATATACTTGGCGGGCTCGGGAGAGGGCACATTTTTTTTCCCCCTTGGTTCGAACTGGGATTCAGGCAATCGACGTCGAACACGGACGGTACAGAAAGAACCGCAATGAAGTGGGGGAGAGGAGAGGGCTGACACAGCCTTGGGGGTGGATACCAACCCTGTCGCCCCCTCGCGCCCCTCGGAACTACTACTGGGCAAGACACAGCACCTTTAGATGAGTGTAGAGGATACGTAAAAAAGAAAAGGTGGATTAAGGAACAAAAAAAGAGATTGCGGCCGGGAGGTCCCTCCGTCGAAATGCTCGCTTCACGTGGAAGCGAAAAATTTCCCTAGATGTTGGCAAATTTCTCTTTTCCCCTAAGTACAACGAAAATCCCCTAGATCTGTTGTTTAGAAAAAAAAAAACTCCCAAGCATTTCCCCGAGGGTGAACATGGTTAAGTGCGAATGTACGAGGTTATGCTATGAGGGGGAGTAAAGTTAAAATCCGTTGGCATTCGCCAGTGAGTTAACGTAAACTCCCCCGTGTGATCACATTGCGATCCCCAGGAACTATTAGACCCTCTCGGGAAATCTTGGTGAGTTTACGCGTATATGTGAGAGTGAATTCGCACCATAATGATGTTTATGTCCGCGGCCCGCTTCACCCGCTTGCGCTCGGCATCACGGGCCCTTCGCCGCGCTGCCTTGTCTTCAACCGGCGTGACATCTTCAACGACGCGTGCAATGTTCGCATTCGATTACGTTGTACTCGTTGTTGGAGGTATCGCAGTCGAGGTCGATGCCTGCGATGGATCCATACCTATGACGACTTGCCGATCTCGAGCAAGTCGGGGCAGCCACGGAGCGGAACGCGCGCAATCACGTGGTGTGTGACGTCACTACGCCGTTGCTAGGGGAGACGAGGCGCGCCGCGGACGGCGGATTCAAGGTCGCTTATAAAGTGCATTCGCACTTCGAAGTGTGTAACGATTGCGAGTACTTCGTACTCAACTATGGGAGGGCAGTCAGCCGTCCCGATTTGTTCCACGCATTTCTACGAATAGAAGGGGGGGGGATTAGAAAAGGGGGTAACGATTTAGAGTACAGGGTACTCTACTATGGGGGAGCTTAAAGCCGTCCCGTAAGAGTGGCCTTGGGTTTGATCTGTTTATAAAAAGTTGTTAACAATTTAGAGTACGATGTACTCAACTAAGGGAGAGCAGAAAGCCGTCCCGTGTAGTGCAGAAATCAAGGATCTCGACCAAGCATGTTGGCTTGTGCGTCCCTCGGAATCCTTAGAGTTGGCAGCACTGTGACTGAGCCACCTGGCCAAAGTTTAAGCACTTCCTGAATGCCCAGACATCTTGAACTGGTGGCAGGGTACATACTTGTGAGCATTGTAGATCAAAAATGAAGTATTACGCATATTTGAGGCGCAACATCCCTACGCAAGTGTTAGGTGGTATGTTCCTTTACTATAAAACACATAAACACGTAATTCTGAATATCCCGGTGTTTCTTATGCTGCCCTAAAAATGCGACGCTAAGCACGAAAAAGCGCTCTGCCGGCGATACGGTGCTGCCTGCTTCGGCAGGCATCTTCATCGGCCCACCACTAGTACACGCGCACAGCCATTGACCCTTCCACGCAATAACAAACATTCATGTGTCACAAATGGTGGTTATTTGCAAACCATCATGCTGTACAGTACCACACGCGACCAAAACATTGCTGACATGTAGTGGTAGGTACGAACACATGACATTCCAGCAGTGACAATGCGGTAAATGAAATCTGTTCAAACAAAGATCTATTCATTTATCATGCCAGGACGGAAATGGTACGATAACAGCATCACGGGTGGCCGAGGATGAGAACTAGGACTAGTAGTGCTGCCGGCAGAAGACCATCGTCTTTCGATGACATTTGTAGTGAAACGCACAGATAAGCGCTCAACTTTATTTATTTATTTATTTATTTATTTATTTATTGCAATACCCACAGCACCTTTCGGCATTACAGTGGGTGCGGTGAAAATACTAACATAGCCGCCATCATCATTGTCATAATCCTACCTTGCGTCCAGCTAGGGACGGAGGCCTCCCGGCCGTGACTACCTTCAAGTACTATTTTCGATGGAGGCGGAAATGTTGTAGTCCCGTGTGCTCAGATTTGGGTGCACGTTAAAGATCCCCAGGTGGTCGAAATTTCCGGAGCCCTCCACTACGGCATCTCTCGTATTCATATGGTGGTTTTAGGACGTTCAACCCCACATATCAATCAATTACCTTCAAGTACACTTGTTTTCAATTTGGCTAATCTACACTACGACTACAAGTTTTGCAGCGCCACCATGCCACTTGACTCTCTCCTAAACATGTCGTGCAGAGTGCATGCACGTGAAGTGCACGCTTGCGCATCAGACCACAGCGCACAGAAACGAGCCATTGTAGCTCACCTCTCATTATTGCAGCCCGCGTTGTGTGCATACCACTTCATAGTTGCCACAGATAAAAAAACTCTGATTTTACATGATTAATGGCGTTGTCCGCGCTGCCATTCCGTGATTCTCTGACAGGTAAGCGGCACCTTGCACTAAAGAAAAGAGGTGCAACAAAATTGGTTGTCGGTCCCTTAAAAGAAATCGTACAAGGATGTGTAACTTACTTGAAACCCTGGAACTCCAAGAGGCCCGTGGTCTTCGACCGACGCACAAGGGGCAGAAACTCGTAGTACAGCAAACCAGGTACCACCTCGTTACCTTTGTCGTGTTCCGAGGAATTTGTCTTGCTAGACGTCTGCGACGAGTGCTGCGATGACTCGCTGGGCTTGGACGACGCTAACGATGCGCTCTGTTCCATCTCGCCTCACTGTCACAACTATGTAGTCGCACAGCTCTACAGTCCTGGTCGCCGCCTTCCTGACGTCTCCAGACCGCTTAGTAGCGGGGCCTTCCACTTCAATCGGAACTCGGACCTTGTAGCGGCAGTGACGTCCGCTTAAGTCGCCTTAGTAATGATAACGTCTTCTTTGGGTCATCCGCGTCCGGGACTTCTGAGCAACGTCCATAAGTCCGCTTGCTGAAGACTGAACTAAAGATGTTTCCCAGCAGCTTGTTTGCCGTAGCCCGAATGTTGTCCACTCGCAAAGACGTCAGTCTAGGATGCGCACGTGTCGACGAGATCGTCCACGACGAACGTGGCGGTTCAGGTCGCGTCGTGAAGGCGCAGGCAAAGTCGCCCCGATAGTAGGCGGATGCTGGAGCGACGCTTATCGAAGGATGTCCGCAGAACCGGAGCTTACGGACGACTCTTGGCCCTTTGTCGAGGTGCGGAGATTGGTACAGGCTAGCCTCATCGCGTACCTGGTGAACAGTAACTGCTTGTAGCAAGGTGAAGAGCGGATTTTTGGCGCTGGTAAGGACGGGAATGGCGGGGACCAAGCATGGAAGCCAACCGGGGGCGGCCGCGACGAAGTTGCGCGTGATGCGCGCTGGTTCATTGCTAATTGGCTCATACCCATTATGAGAAATTGGCAAAGAATCGTCTTGATGCAATAGAACTTTCAAAAAACGTTATTCTTGGACTTTGACCCACAGTTTCGTACATGCACAAAACCATTAACTATCACGATGTTTCTTGATTTAGACCGGCCTTTGCGAGTGCTAACAGCGAAGCTGTTTAAGGCAGGCGCAATTCGTGTGGCCTATCCTATGTGGCCTATCAGGGTATGTGCCGCAAAAATCGGGTAAATGCCAACACTCATCATATAGTCCATTAAAAATATGAAGGCAATGAAGAGTTAGCCCAACACTAAGGAAAGGGAAAGGCAACAGCTGCTGCGAGAAGACCTCGAAGCGATAGAAGGCTTATGCCAACGATGGCCTGCCCGATCAATGAGAGGTAGTCAAAGAGCTCGACGAAAAGTTTGGTCAGGTATCATGATGAAGATGTAGACACGGTCACTGGCTTTGCAAGTCAAGGTAGAGTTTGGTCAGGTATCATGTTGAGGATGTAAATGCAGTCACTGACCAAGTGAAGCTGGAAAAACACAGATACGTTTCGGGATCCACACGGGTTCCTTCACATTGAACTCCTTGAAGTCAGACTCATCGAATATTAATTTAGCTGCGGCCGCTTCTGCGTAAGGCAGATGGCCGCTGTGTTAATCAATGCGACAAAACTAGTTAACGAGAGGCACGACCATCTAATCTACATTGTCAAGAATGTAAATGCAAAAATTCGACGAATATGCAGTGTTGAGGCGCAGTAATGAAGACTCACTTTTGATGTCAGATGCTAAAGCACTCGACGCAGAACCATCCTTCGCGTGGGATACCTGCAGTGTTAGCCGACACCTTTCACGTTGTGGCTTCGTGTCCTGCTACTTCACTCTCTTTCTCATCCCCCTTCCCCATCCCATCTAGAGAGGCTTGGGGAGAGTACCTGCTCGGCTGCTCTACCTTGGATGCTCAATGCTCCTTGGTGGCACGCGCCCGGGCAGCGGCGATCTCCAATGGCGTATCGGACTAGGGACTGCCACTCAGGCGCGCAAGAACGCTCTATCTCTAGTTCATTTCAAAATAAAAAAGTTTACCACCACCACTCTCGCCACGCGCAACGCGATTCGCGTTGCGGTGGTGAGACGCCTCCAGATCGCGTGACGGTGCCCGGCGCTTGCGGGAGGGAGCTTCGGCGGAGGGTGCACGGCGCGTCGAGACGCTGACGACGGCGACGTTGACGATTCGCCAGCGTTGGCCCTCCGCTCTCGGCGCTTCCACTCGGCTATCTCGTGGAGTTGTGCTAAATTGCCAAATGAACTAGATCGCTTACAGCGAATGTATAGAATGGAAAACTCTTTGGAACAGTGGGAGGCACTCCTCGCCAGCTCTGACAAGTGCAACTAGCACTTCTGGACCACGTCCAGCTGGCGGCGCAAGCCAGTGGAGCCTTGGACATAGGACCCCACCCATCTAGCTCCTAAACCCCTTCTTTTTTCAACCCAATAAAGTTACTTCTCTCTCTCTCTCTGCTAACCCTCTCAACGCCGGTGACGGCCGAGTTGTGTCAAAACGCTTCAGGCGCATGTTTCAGCGGGAAATGAAGCTTCGCTTTCCGACGTCCACTTCATCGCAGATAAACTAGCTGAAAGAGTGTTCACTCCATGTGCTCTCGAACGTTGCAAGTGGTGGAGAGGGTGAAGCGAGAGAACCGACAGGCAGTGAGAACACGGCCGGTGAGGGAGAGAGTGATGTCACCATGCACTGCGAGGGAAGACGGGACCTACTCGGCACCACCCCAACACCTGTGGCGGGAGGAGCGTGTCGGCACGTTGGCACGGAGACACGTATGGACAGCGTTACACAAGCTAGCAGTAGAGCTTCTTCGCATCTAAAACGCGCTGACTGCAGTATTCGCAAAAGGCACGACCAGGTGATTTCTGGTGGAAGTGTTGTCCGCTCGTGTGTTCAGTTTGAGGTGTGGGAGATCATGGACGCGGTTATTACTAACGCCGTATTTTGGAAGAAAAGCGCATTTCTAATGACTATTGTTTGCATCATTTCTGAAGGGGTTTCAGCGTCAGGGTTCGTGAAACATTAGTTCTGGCCTCTAAAACAATTCAAATATGAATGCCTATTATGAATTATATGGTGATCTTTTTCTATGGTTATGTTTCAACACGATGCCCCACGGGGTGCAGCTCGAAAACAGGTGCTTGGAACTAATCTTGACTCTGTACCTTACTCGAACAAAACATTATTATTATTCGTAAGAAGCTAGTCAATAATGAGAGTAGCGTTTTTAAAAGTCACAAGCATTTTATTTCTTGTGAAACGCAGTGGACCTCAAAGGCCGCTTGCGGCCTGCGATGTGATTTGCATTTTTTATATATTCCCCAGTCTGTAGGAGGCTTTTGGCAGTTGTGGACCTTAAACCGGCTGTTATCGTGGAACTGGTCACATTTACCAGTTGGTGATACGTGTCCGTTCTGTACCACTCCAGTGATGCAAGCCGACGCCATAGAGTTTCTCACAAGGTATCTTTTGAGAAACTCTATGGCAGACGCATACCACCTTATATGGACATGTCAAAGGTTACAGTCGGAACGCTCCCGTCCCCTTCTGCAAGGCGGCCTCCGCTACAGTGGTGCAACTGGTTACGACCACTGGAAACATGACAGCACATTCAATAAGACACTTGCTCACTTCATACAGAACACCTGCTCAACGGTGCATATTTAATACGCATAGCCACAAAAATATCATGTCTTAGTAGCAAGCATGTGTCGCAATAGAGATAAGACTAGCTTTCTATTCTTATTAGTCACAAGTCCACTCTTTATCGCTATATTTTTTATTTATTTTTATTTATTTTGTTACCCTCAGTTACCGAAGCATTACAGATAAGAGCAGGTTACAATATGAAAAATACAAAACGGCAAAACAAAACGTGATGATATGAACAAGACTAAAGCAAAATAACACCTATATTCAGTTAAACGGAACAAAAGTGAAACATAAAAAAGATAAGAGAATCACAAAGAGATAATAGTGAATGTGGTAAAGTTATGCAATACTAGCAAAAAAATGTAAAATAAAAGAAGTGACGCAAAAAGAACAAGAACCTGCTGGAAAACGCCGGCATCTTGACACGTGCAGCAGAAAGTGCCTTTAATCTTGTGTTTGTGGTCAATGCGAGAGGAGTAATATGTGGGAGGCGTAATGATCTCACTACGCTCTTACTTCGAGGTATACGCCATGAAACCCCCGGTTTCATGGCGTATACCCCGAAGTAAGTAAGAGCCAAATCAAAACGGTCAAGCAGGTTACACCGCACATAATGAACATCATAGCATAAACGAATACTTCACATTTATTTCATCTTCTTCGTCCTCTTTGAGGCGGCCGCTGAACGCGTGCCATCGCACAGCGCTGTAGTCGGTAGCGACACCTTATATCACGTGTTCAGGTGTCATTGTATTATTCCACATTGACCGATCATTCTTAAATCTTTGTTTATTTCTGTGGCAATCCACTTCTACCTCCGCCGTTTAGAAAACTAAAGATCTCCTTTACATTCCCCACGAGTTTTCATGGCCGATCCCCAATGGTGAGTATGAGCAATAAAGCAAGGAACAAGCAAGCACGCGGGCCGCGTGTCTGAGTCCCCTGCCGCAGTGGGTCGAGCCCTTTGTCCAGCACAAACCAGTGGACTCCGCCAGCAGCGGCCGCCCAGGTCACAGGACTGCGAGAAGGTCGGCTCGTTTCACGCGACGTGACGAAAGAAAGGAAGCGCTCTTGGGTGGCCATGGAATGGTTCACCGCTAACGGGTCCACTGTCGAGTGGTACCCCGTTAAATTGAACGGCTTGGCGATACAGGTACGTTACTCTTGTTCTCCACTGCCCAGTTCTTGGCGAGGCTTAGGGGGGCCAACTGCCAAGCAATTAGCGTTAGCCGGCTGCGCAAGCGTGCGCATGCAGGGTTCCCCTTTATGGTGCTGAAGTTTTCTGTTCCTGTTTCGGGACCGGTTCTCTGGCCTCAAAGGGAGCGTTGTGTAAAGGTATAAATATGACGCTTGTGTACATACAGTTTCCGTCCGGGTCTCGTGAGTGCCACTTTCTTCTCGGCCCGCGCTTCGGGCGTGGGCCTCGTGTTTTCCGGTCGTCACCTGTCCCGAAACATCTGGCGACGAGGCGGCGAATCCGCGTGCATCAGGCTGAAGGCGGGCATACGGCCACTGCTACTAGTGCTACCGTGTTCAGCACCCTGGATACTGGCCCGCCAATACTACATTTTCTGGCGATCTCCAGTTCGTGACCACCGAGACCATGCATACTGGGGCTACGCGTCTGACTCGGCCCTCCTGTTCGGCTACTTTCCTCCACAGGAATGTATGCTCCTGTTCCTGCAGTGCCCAGGTCGGCATCCTATTCCATGACGACAGTGGCGTCCGGTCTTTCAAGTTTACATCAACTCCCGCTGCCTGGGACGCCACGCCAGAGCACAAGAAGGCGTTGCTACTGGACGCACCAGGCGTTGAAGGTTTTAACTCCTATATACCTGCGTTTGGTGGAGGACGAACCGATTCCGGCAGTGGACCATGCGATCCCGACGGACGCCGTGCAAGGCGTGTATGCTGCGACGTTCCAGCAGTTGGGCGCGATTTTCGACGAGCACGCCGATCCGATGTGTCTGCTACGCTACGGCAACAACAGGCCGCGGGACCACCTTGCTGCGGTGACTAGGGCAGCCGATGTCATAGCGGCGAGAGGCATGACCGTGTAGACGTGGTGCGGGACCGCACGGTGGTCCAGTAGCTCCGGGGGGTCCAAACGCACATGCTAATAATGTTTTCCTGTCTGGCTGACTAGAAATGATACGGCTTGCTCGACTCAGCAATTTCGGTGCGAGTGCCGACATGCTGGCGAACAACCAAATTGTAGAAGGAATAGCGTCCCCAAATCTACGGAGAAAAATTCTCAATGTGGGTGCGCAATTCTCCATTCAGAAGGCAAGAGCGCGCCGACCACGCATTACAACAGCTGGATGCCATTTCAAGCAACGCTGTTTCTTCGCGTAAGACACGACTTGGCGACCTTCTTTCCACCCTTCGGAGCGTTGTTTCTTCTCCAGGTGCTTCGCAAGCCGACGCCGTCTGCTCACCGGCTGCGACTGCTCCCTCGGCTACCGGCGCGTCCGACTCCGGTTCGTCATCGTCGCCGTCGACCCGCGTGAGAGTGTGCTTCTGCTGCGGTTCGTCGCAGCACTGGGCAGACGCTGCCGCTTGCCCTGCTAGGACCCGCACCTGTATGTGCGTTGCGGACGAAGAGGACGTTACGGAAGCGTCTGCTGATCCACAAGGGGTGTACCTACCAATAGATTGGACCATACTTCGACTTCTTGTACTGTGACGATTCCGGCCCCGACAGTGTGTGCTCACTTGTGCTGCACCTGTTAGTGTCCCAGCTGACCGTGCTCTTGATGCGCCTGCTCCTGCCATGTGGCTTGCAGTTGCTCGTACTATGGTTCTAGGTTCTACCTGCTTCTGCTGTGAGTGCTTATACTGCGAGGATGGCTGTTGCAGTCAGGTCTACTGCTGCTGACCATACGTTACCTGCTTGCGTCTCAGCTGTCCATACTTCGGTAGTGTTTGCTGTTGCCGTTTTGCCTGCTGCTGCTTCCACTCCGGCTGTGCTTCTTTCGGCTGGTGGTGGTCTCCTGTACGCTGTTTCTGTTATCGGTCCGGTGGAGCTGGATCCGCCAAGTGTGCCGACCGGGATTCCGGAGGTGCTTCTGCCGGTCGCGTCTGC
Source organism: Rhipicephalus microplus (assembly GCF_013339725.1). NCBI lineage: Eukaryota > Metazoa > Arthropoda > Arachnida > Ixodida > Ixodidae > Rhipicephalus > Rhipicephalus microplus. Next base: position 30,354 of record NW_023613559.1, read on the forward strand.
GCCGGCCGTGCTCGTTCCGGTTCTCTGCACGGCGCTTGCATCGGTGGCGCCGAGCCGTGCCCCGTCGGAGCTTCATTGCATGCTTGTACCGGTCCCTGCTATTCCGAAAGTACGCTGGAAGAAAAGTTCATGGGCCTACTCTTTCGCACCACCGAACTCCTGTGTGCAGCAACAGTTCAGACGCCTGTCGTGGAAATGGCATTACTACAGGCGTTGACGCCGTAGACTCAAACGCGACAGTGACTGGCGTAGGAGGCGTTGCTAGCGGTCCTCCTCCCTCGGGGGAGAGGATGATGTGGTGGTACATTTGTCTGTGCCGTACTGTTGTATTTTTCCTATGCAACCTGTATACATGTTCGTTATCATTATACATTGTGTTGCCTGGTAGAACCACGAATGCTCTTCAATTCACGGGGGGGGGGGGGGTGATGTGGAGTGTCGGGGTTTCGGTTCCGGTTTCGAAACAGGTTCTCTGGCCCCACAGTGGTTGTAGTATATATATATATATATATATATATATATATATATATATATATATATATATATATATATATATATATATATATATATATATATATATATATATATATATATATATATATATATATATATATATATGTGTGTGTGTGTGTGTGTGTGTGTGTGTGTGTGTGCGCGCGCTTCTACACATATCGAGTTCCCATCCGGGTCTCGTGTGTGCCACTTTCTTCTTCCCGACCCGTGCTTCGGGCGCCGGGCCTAGAGTTCTCCGTGCGTCGCGTGTCCGACGCACGATACAACACCCTTCAGGGAGGGGGGCGGGCGCTTCAGGTTCGTCGCAGTGGCCTACTCCTTATCATATCACTGTATGAAACTGATTTTGCACCCCCCCTCTCGGCACCCTCCCTGCAATGTCCATGTATAAGACTGGCTTAAAGCCCCCTTCCCCCTGGCGCCCCCCTTGGGCCGAAAGTGAGCCGATCTCGGAGTCATATAGCAAGTACGTGACGAGCGTCGTGCACGTTGCTTTATCGCGCCTAGCCTTCTTGCCTGGGCAGGAACGTAAAGGCGAAGGTGTTGAGTGGTACGCAGGATTTGAAGTGTTCCGCACTTTGCAAATGGTAAGAATATTGAGTAACAAGCTTCAGCCTCACATTTCATTTATACATACATTAAAGTAATTAATTTATCTACATATTATGCACAGATTCCATGGTTCCGTTACGACGACGCGGTGCCTCAGGTCTTGGTCGTGGATTTAAACTTTCAACGTAAGTATGCGTACATCACAATCACGTTTGTCAATGTGAGCAGAAGCGGTAAATTTTTATCTCGTTGTGAGGTTACGACTTTCCGGCATTATGTTTTTAAGGCGACAGGCGATTCTCTTTTTTCAGCGTGTGTTACGTGGGTGTGACTCTAAAAAAACACTCGCATATATCAAAAGTTACTTCGCACTAACACAACATCAGCGCGCTGCACAAACGCGGTGACACGTTTCTGTTGTTTAGGTCCGTAATAAATGTTATTTGCTGCGAAATATGCCTCCTGGATGTTGAGGCGGTCCATGGGGACCACTAGAGAGCAAAACATTCTTTAGCGTATCAGTAGAGTGCAATTTCACAATCCCGAAAACACCACTCTTACCGTGACAATACGCTGGGTAAGTGAGACAACACGTGATAAGAAAATGGGGTGGAGACGCCACCTTGAGAATCCCGTACCAATCGAATCTCGTACCGGTCGTCAGAGTAATGGACCGCGTCTGTTAATACTGTTCTCTGCGTCTGACTTTTTTTCTTTTATAACAACCCGAGCACGTGATGTTTTATTTCACTGTTATTTTATCATCATCATCATCATCAACATCATCAGCCTGACTACGTCCACTCCAGGACAAAGGTGTCTTCATTGTTCCGCCGGTCAACTCGGTCTTGGGCTTGCTGCTGCCACTTTATACCCGCAAACTTCTTAATCTCATTTGCTCACCTAACTTTGCCTCCCCCTAACCAGCTTGCCTTCTGCATTCTGCCTACGCGCTACATGGCCGGCGCATGTCCATGTCCATGTCTACTTGGGCAGGTATTAACCACGGAAGCCGAACCACGAGATTGAAATAACTAGAAGAATAAGAATGGGGTGGAGCACATTTGGCAAGCACTCTAAAATCATGACTGGTTGATTGCCACTATCCTTCAAGATTTTTTTTTATTTTTATTTACAGATACTGCAATCCCCATTGGATATTTTAGCAGGGTGGAAATATATCGTCAAGGTAAAAAAAATTAGGCAGCAAAACGACAAAGGGTAGCGAACATTGCTTCCAAAAATATACAATACAGATAAATACAGAGCACGCATACGGAACATCAACTACATAAAATGGCAAAAGAATACATATTTGAACGACATCACATTGCAGATTGCAAAATGATGAACATATATTTACAGCAAATGAAGACAGTGAAGGTTGAGCAACTTGAGTGCTAGTCAGGTTATTCCGTTCAGTCACAGTCCTTAGAAAAAAAAGAATATTTGAAACAATTATTTTTTTACGCGAAATGGAGTTATTGTTCGGTGATGCCTTTGTCTTGTCGCATACCCAGAAGCAAAAGTAATAATGCCAGAAATATTGACATTATAATGTTTATTTATAAGCTGAAATAAGAATTTTAAACGGCAAACACGATTGCGTTTTGTAAGTGCGCGCAAATCGGTTTGTTTTAGTTCTGTTGCAGAGGTACGGGAGTAGTTATTGCAGATGAAACAAACTGCCTTCCATTGCACTCACTCAAGTGTTTTTTTTATATTAGTTTGAGTAAAGTGGTCCCAAATAATTGCGGCATAATCGAGTACTGGAAGTATAACTGTTTCGTATGGAAACAAGCGAACGGAAGGTGCTGAGAGTTTGAGTGCCCCCCTAAGAAAAAAAATCTACGGTAGGCATTAGCAGTCACTTTTTCAATGTGCCGATTGTATTTTAGTGTGTTTGTTATGTACAGGACAAGGTACTTATATTCTGTTACCTCAGAGAGGAAAATATTGTTAGTCGAGTAATTGAAACTTAGCTGGTCTTTTTTGTTAGTGATGCGCCCAAAACAGTTTTCTCGAAATTAACCAACATTTGCCAATCTTCACACCAGGCAACAACTTGCTGAAATGCGTCATTTAGTAACATTTGATTGGAATGACTATCAATTTCGGAGTATAGGACACAGTCATAGGCATATAATTTAATCTTAACAGGTAAGTGATTTGTCATATAATTTATACACAGCAAAAAAAAAAAAACAAAGGGCCTAGAACCAAAACTTGGAGAACACTCGAGTCGACGGAAAGTTTATCAGAGTCGTGATTTTTAAAGGTAACGAATCGACTACGCACATTAAGGTAGACGAAAATCCAATCATTCAGCTGCGGAGTATTAAGCATTATGTTTAATTTATGCAGCAGTTTCTGATGAGACACTTTATCAAAAGTTTTCGAAAAATCCATGAATATATCGTCTGTTTGTTTTCCATTGTTTATAATGTTTGCGAAGTCAGGTACAGTCAGGTTGTTTAACAGTTGCACCCGCTGCTTCTCACCTACACATGGTTCCCTTAAGCAGAGGGATGACGCCATTTTTTGTATTTTTTTTTTCGTGGAGTGACGAATGCTTCCTTTAACGAACGGTGTCTTCACTTTCCGGTCCAACAGCTGCATTTACGTTCCTGACCGCCCTCGTCATCACGGTTTTCGTCACATGGCTTGGCAAGTGGCTGCAGAGGTACCAGCCCGCACCACCTCCAGCCACGCTGTGGCGCTGCCCAACGTGCAAGCAGGTGGTATCCGGGCCGGGACCTCTGCCTCCCGAAGGTTCAAAGAGGCAGGGCAAGACGAAACGACGAAGGAGGTTCATCCCGCACGCAGCGCCGCTGCTGGCACCGTTCCCGCTCCAGCCTTTACTCCGCTCGGGCTAAGCTGCGCCGCCTCATCTCCGGCCTCGGTCGATAATAATGCTCACACACTGAGCTGTCCGACTCCAGTGTAGAGAGCGCTGGAATAAGATCTTCAAGTTCGACCTGAACTGACTACAGGTGTGAAAACAGGACGATGTGGACGGAGAATTCAGCAAAGGTGCCAAAACAAGGCCGCCGCGCCTTAGTAAAGAGCGTCAAGTAAACATCATGCTTGTTTGGGCTGCATATAGTTTTCGTTTTGTGTTTATTCTTTTTTTTAAGCCACGTAGTGTTTTAAACACAAAAACTGCGTTTACGTTGTTCTCTTATGCAAAATGCGAGTGCAACTGCGCAAGTGTTTCATTCAGCGATTTATTGTTCGAGGCCCGCAGTTTCAGAGCGGCGAATTGTACGTGCAGTTCAGCATTCATTTTATCAGTGGCTATTTTATTTGTGTTAGATTTATCACGTAGTTTGGTAACTAATTTGCTTTTTATTTTGTGGCGTGCACTGATGCTACAGAAATTTTAATTTTTTTTTATTTTAGCTATTAATGTTTTTTTTTCTGGGGCTAAGATTTCAGTGCAATCCCACACGCACAGCCTTTTTGTGCTTGTAAACGAAAACTTTCCATTATTGTGAGTTTTTCTGTTTGGATGGCAAACGTTCTCGATTATTTTAGGCCACTTCGGCGAAAAGACGACCGTTACGTGGCTGAGGCGTCCAAACCCAGACCTCTTTCGCTGCGCTAGTTCACTCGGTTGCAACTATGGACGACGGACGCCACCCTTCGCAGTAACTGGAGCGCTCTAAAAGCATAGACTGCGCTCTAACACGTACTACCTCTAGCAGGCTGCGGAAATATGTCAAGTGTTTTGGAATTGAATTCTTCCATACGCGCAGAGACTCACAGACGCAGAAAACCATAGGTCGGGACCAGTATTTTCAAGGCGACAGTCTGTTTTGGCATACTTGAATGCGAAAATTTGATCTATCTATCTATCTGTCTGTCTTCTATCTATCTGTCTGTCTTCTATCTATCTATCTGTCTGTCTTCTATCTATCTGTCTGTCTGTCTTCTATCTATCTGTCTGTCTCAAACGTACGCACGGACGGACAGACGGACGGGCGGACGCTTCGCCCCACTGATCATCATTTGCTCCGTGGATATGATGTGACACAGTTTTTATTGACATGCAATGCAATGCAACTGGCTACGACTACGACGACATTGGACGCACTACAAAGCTTCGCCCCTTAAAGTGTTTTACGATTTAGAGTACTTCGCACGGGAGAGCAGAAAGGCGTCCCTATACTAAGTCTTTATGTGTTTAGAGATGGTTAACGATTTGCAGCACTTCGTATTCTACTATGGGAGAGCACATAGCCATCTCGTGGGCCTTACACTTGAGGCCCTGTCGACAAAAGTTACATCATATGGAACAATTTGTGTTCAGAAAATTTTTATTTACGCTATGTACAGAAGACAAAGGCTTCATAAAATTCCAGTAATAAGGTCCATACACTTCGGCACATCTATGTACCATGACAAACATCACTACGTTGCAGTGAAGATATCATTGCTCAAATATACATGACAACGTTGGCAATAATGTACACAAAAACTCAATGCGATATCGCGATACATTGGTATAACGATACAATAGGTGCAATGAAACACAATCGGTTACGAATGAAATCATGAATAACGACTCGAGGGCCACTGCTTAGCACCATGTCGGTCGGAAAACAAGTTGTACCCTTTCGTGTTTAACCTTGACGAAAACGACCAGTGCCACAGAAGCTCGTGCTCCCCGAGGAAAAAAAAAAGCTCCTCAGAGAGGAACACGAGGATCTCTCGTCTCATTCTCCCCAGTATCGGCCACAAAGCACGCCGGCGGCACTTTGAAGCTACGGCCCGTAACTACGGCCCGTAACTATTAAAAGAGCCGAGAAGCGCCCGTGAGGGAATCGGCCGTTGGACACGAATGTTCACAAACACTGTCCCCGAAAACCAGCATGAACCACACGCAAAAAAAAAAATGCAGGAGACCATACATTTGTAGCGAGAGAGAAAGAATGTAGCGAGAGAGAAAGACGGGACGGCGGCCAACGTAGTCGTGTCGTTCTCTCGCCACTTTATTCCACGCCTGAAGCGGAGCCTCGTGGCTTTCCACGTCCGATACGCCAAGTGCGCTAGCTTGTTCTAATCCTCGCGCAGCTCGAGCTAGCATCAGCTGCGCGAGAGGCGCGGCGCGGTGATTGAGAAATGATGATGGTGATGGTGGCACTACAGGGCTCCCCCTCTAGCGCTTTGCGCGATTTTAAGGCATATGAAAAAAAGAAAGAGAGCGAGAAATGCTATATACATGAATGACAATCCATAAAGTGTTCATTTGGCAAGTCCAGGTTGTCAACGTTTATAGGCCATCGGTAAGCAGTGTGTCTCCGGTGGGCGACTCTGGGAGAAGCGCAAGGGACGAAGAAGGAAGTGCCGGGTCGCTGTGGTTGCCGACAAGCGGGTCTCAGGATGACCTGGTCGGACAGGCCAAGAGTGGACAGTGTGTCGCGAGGTCATGCTGCTAACGTCGGCAGAAAGTCGGCAGTGCGGGTTTTGACGTTGGGGTAGACGCAACACACACCTCAAAGTTGAGCGGCGTCTGGCGTACCGGTATAGATAGACGTGCCGACGCACGCAGGAACGTGTCCTAACAGTGCCGCCAAGTGTACGGTGGGTAGTCGGGTACACGACTAGTGGTGGGACATTGCGTCGGATAGGCCGAGTAGGCGCTTGCGCTGTCTTCAGGGCTGTGACTGTAACTCGTGGCTGCGTAGCAGGGCGGCTCAAAAGTGGCCTCAATGTGTGACGCCAAGCACGTTGTCGTCGCCGACGTAGGGTAGTGGGTGGTAGACACGTATGAGGTATGAGCGTCGTCGCGGTTGTGACACACGAGCTGGCCTTGTGGACACACGTCTGGTTGTTGCCGTCCGGAGGCAAAGGCTCCGGGGAATGGTGGTGGTGGAACCCAGTCAGCGTGGGCTCGCCCGGAGTATTGAACGGGACACCTGTGCTCGTGTAATGACCTCCGGTAGTCCGCGCACGAGGGTTGGCGTGCAGGTCTGCATAATTGATGGCTGCCTCTAGCGAACACTCCCTAGATTGCTCCACCGCAGGTGTGGTATGTCTGGTGAGCCTTGTCTGAAGCGGACCGGGCACGTCGTACTCAAGCACGTCAGTCATAGTTGCAGCGTCTTGGAAGCTTGGTCGCGGTTTATGGCTGGTGGCTTTAACTTCAGCTGCGGGAAACTGCGAGGACGATGGTGGTCGTTGCTGGCAGGACGTGCAGAGCATTGAGGCTGGTTGACAGTCGCCTTTGGACATCTGGGAGGGTGAAGGTTTTGCAACTGGGAGGTGAATAGCGGGCGTGATAATGCCCATAGTCGTGGTAGCCACCAGGGCGTTCGGTGATGTTGCCGTCGTAGAACCTGACGTGTCAGCCATGTTGTGAGCCATGGAGGTCGGCCGAGACGAGCCGGTGGTAAGCATGCTTGCAGTGTCGTCGGCCGAGGACGATGAAAACACAAACCCCGCGGCTGACTGGTTGCCTTCAGCCCAAATGTCGAGAACCTAGGCGGATGGGCAGTCGGGCGCATGACACGCGTCGCTAGTGGCCAGACGAGAGGTTAAGTCTCGTTTATCGGACGTTGTTGAAGGCGAAAGCTTCGAGGTCGGGAAGTCAATAACGGGCGAAAGGTCACCTGTGCCAGACTCCGAGGTGGGCGGCAAGGTGGTCGTCATGGAGTCTGGTGGGACCACGGTGTCGCGTGCCATCGCTTTCGTGGAAAACGTGCAGGTAGCAAGCGTGCCAGAAGGACCTTCGGCCGAGGACTTCGAAAAAACGCACTTTGTGGTGGACAGGTTGTCGGCAGCAGGAACGACTTCAAGAACCTCGTCGGATCTGTGACCGGGTGCGAGAATCACTGCGCTAATGGCCGGACCAAAGGTGGAGGGAGACGTTGTCGGGGAAGTTAGGTTGCGGTCAGATGAGAGCTGCAGGCCGGAGGGTCCAGCAGGCTGCGACGCAGGGAAAACCTGAAAGTCACGGGTAAACGGCAGCGGGTGGTAGGTGATGCCATAGCTGGCAAGCACCGCAGAGCAGAGGTCATCGTAAGGCTGCTGGCTGGAGGTTGAAGTGGCAGAGAGATGACGCAACTCTACCGGAAGGGCGTCATGAAGAATGGCATGCATCAGCGGCTGGTCCGTGACGCCATTCAGCGCAAGAACGGCATCGAGCTGCATGAACCATACCTTGGGGCAGGTCGATTGGAACGGCGGCACTGGCGGGCAGAGTTGCGGGAACATGGCAGCGGGCCGCTCGGCGAAGGGCGTGTTCTCCGGGTCACTAATATAGCGAGAGAGAAAGACGGGACGGCGGCCAACGTAGTCGTGTCGTTCTCTCGCCACTTTATTCCACGCCTGAAGCGGAGCCTCATGGCTTTTCACGTCCGATACGCCAAGTTGTTGTTGTTGTTGTTGTTGTTGTTGTTGTTCTCCTATTGTTAGTGGCGCATACCCACTGTGGGGGATTGGCCAAGAATCGTGCGCTAGCTTGTTCTAATCCTCGCGCAGCTCGAGCTAGCATCAGCTGCGCGAGAGGCGCGGCGCGGTGACTGAGAAATGATGATGGTGATGGTGGCACTACAGGTTTTTTTTTTTTTTTTTTTGGCAATTTCGGTGCCGGACAGCCCTCTCTGTCCCTACTTCGGGCTGGGCCTGGATGGAGCTCTCAGGCCGAGGTTGGCTAATGAGGAAAATCCCCTCGTCGATCCAGAAGACCGCGAGGGGTGGGCCACGAGGAGAGAGATCCTCATTCCTTTGTTCCTGGGATCTCTCGGCTCTCTTGTGTGGCCCGAGGACTGTGGGAGGCGTCAGCAAACACACACACGGACAGGACGAAACACGAACACACATACGACAATTTTTCAAACCAAAAACAAAAACAAAGATAGTAGAAAAGAAAGAAGGGGGAGGCAAGGGCAACCCGAGGACCCCCGAAAGAAGGACGCTTGCTCCTGCTTACGAAAGAGCCACAGGAAGAGCAGCGGTGGGGCTCGGGCTGCCACCTCCAGACGCGGTGAGTTTTAGCCCTCCGCCACTCCGGAGGAAGGTGCCAGATCTGGGATCGCCCTGTGAAGGGAGGGAAGGACACCACGGCTACCCTACTTGCTCTTAGGGCGATGGTCATTGGTCAGAGTGCCTGGATGTCCTTCTCCACACTGATGGTTTAGGGCTGAGCACCTGACCGCCCGCGCCCGCTCTGACGGGGGCTGTGCTGCTCGTCAGCTTGGGCTGGCACAACCGGAACTTCGGCGGCTCCGGCTTGTGCGTCGGCAGCTGTTGGCTGAGGCGCCGGAGCAGGCATTAGTGCTTCACCTCGGGGAGGACCCTGGATCCGGGCCTCACGGAGCTTGTTGCGGAGGGTGGTGAGTGCCTGTTCATCTGGGACCACAGGTCCTCCTCCACTTCCAGGGACCCACTCCTGGATGATTGCATCAAGAGCTGCCTGGCTCCTGGGGGTGCTGATCCAGCCTTTGTACTGGGCGATGGCGCTGGCCTCACGGCCTCCTAGCTTCCTCACCATCTCTTTCGCCACGTAACCAAGGTTGAGGAACTTCGTGGCGGCAGCATCCCCCACGTTGCGCTTGAATCCATAGTACGGGTCGTTGCCCACGGTTTCGACAGCGGTGATGAATGCTGTCCAGTCAGCAGGAAGGAGACTGGCGATCTTGGCCCAGGGGAACTCGGGGTGGTCATCGAGCATTTTGAGGATGGTGGCATATTGGGTGAGGCCGGTCCACGCAGCTTGCTGGAGTGTCACCCTCACGCGGAGTGGCAGCTCTGTGGCTTCCTCCCAGGTCTTGAACATCTGAGGCAGGACATCGTAGGGGATGTGGGATCCCACGTAGTTCCACATGTCCTTGATGATTTGTGGTGTAAGGGACATGGTGTACCCTATCTCCTCCTGCATCTGAGCGAGCACAGCCTCAAGCTTCCTGGCTGTGATGTGCCCTTTCTTGGCGAAGCCAAGGAAAGCCGCAGCGTAGAGGGTGTTCACGCCTTCTACCGTGAGGATGCGTCGGCCGCACAGGTTGAGTGCAGAGAGAATCTGGGCCACGTCCGTGTCGCCGACCCTGTCTGGCACTGCCATGTTTTTCAGCTGATCGCGCGCTTTTGGGAGCCACGCGATGTCGGCGAGCACACCCTTAGGGTGAGGCGGCTGCTCAGATCGCGGCTGGGTAAGCTCGACCCACTTGGCCTCGCTGACTTCGACAAGGCCGCGCTTTGTGATCTCTGTCTGAAGGAACTGTACTAGGCATCTGACTACCCGAGCATTGGCAGCCTCGACGGGGAGGTGGGTTAGTCCTGGGGCTATACCGTTGGCCACTGCCAAGCATAGGGTGAGGGACTCGATGTCCTCAGCCCTGTACAGAATGGCTGCACCCCGGGCCACAATGATGTGCGCTTGGAGGCCAATAGCACCACCAGGAATATAGGTCGTGGTGCGGTACAGCTGCTCGAGGTAGTTGCGCTGCTTGAAGGCCCGGGCTATCACTTCGTTGGTGTCCCACCGGGTCCTCTGGAACTGGTTGAGCGCCTGAACACGGGGGTTGGCTTGGGCCATTGAATACGTCGAACTGAAAATAAGATAAGAAGATAAGATGAGAGAGAAAGACGGGACGGCGGCCAATGTAGTCGTGTCGTTCTCTCGCCACTTTATTCCACGCCTGAAGCGGAGCCTCGTGGCTTTCCACGTCCGATACGCCAAGTGCGCTAGCTTGTTCTAATCCTCGCGCAGCTCGAACTAGCATCAGCTGCGCGAGAGGCGCGGCGCGGTGATTGAGAAATGATGATGGTGATGGTGGCACTACACATTCATTCATCGCATGTCGATTTGTCTCAACCATGACGCAGCTGGGGCAAGTGGAAGTGCGAACCACCTGCCATCGCTGCAACCGATCTGCAACTGAGCAACCAAGCAAGTATGACTCCCCAGCCGAGCAAGCCCCATCTGCAACCGAGCAAGTCCCAGCCCAACCATCAAAGTTCCGACGATGCCCTGGCAACACTGCTGCAGTTATTGGTTTCCAAGGGCGGTCACAAGCGTTGTACCTCAGAAAACTTCCGGTCAACTCATTTACCAGCTACTAACGTCGAAACGGAAAGCACGTTTTCAAGTTCCTTTTAAATGTAATATATGTTTCTCTTTAAATTTTCAGATAAAAGGAACGTGCGTAAAGCTCCAGGAAATATCTTGCAATTTTTATGTAGCTCATAAGAACATTTGTTCGAATATATTTTGCCAGCTAAGTGAAAGAAAGTGCATAAAATTAGCGGGCTATTTTCTAAAGCTCTTTTCGCCCACCGATGCTATTTTTGGCACATTTGTGAACGAAACCGGATGTCATTAAGGGGCTGTGTTTGTAAACAGTGGAATGGTCTATGGATTGACGGTGCTGAGGCACCAAGGGCCGTAGAAGGCCAGCCATTGTGTCAACCACATTAGCTTCAGCCACCTCTATCTCTGGGCACGTATCCTACAAATGTCGGTGAAATGGCAGAAGGGCTCAATACAAAGATGGTAATTCAATTGATTGTGGACGTTGGTTAATTTGGCTAGCCAGCAGGAAGACATGCAGTGATGGCCCCAGATGGTAGCGAGTCAGAGTCTGAGTGGGTGTACCGTCATTTCTTAGTAATCACAATAAAGTGCGGAGGTACAAGCCATTATGGAAACCTCGGGGAATGCAAAACCACCTCGATATCGTGGTTGAGCTAACGCCGGACGAGATAACAATTCTGTGCCACCAGACCAGAAAATTGAACTGATGCAGCTTTGCACTTTCCTGGAGACGCGGAGCAGCGGTTTTACAGAATGGCAAATATACCGAAAGTTCCCGAGGTAAACCGTTTGAGATAAGTATTGGCGTTCCATGGGGGGGATGTCAAAGTGTCTCGCTTCTTTTATGTCACTTTGAAGGGTTCATACAACGGATGACCAGATGTTGTTATGTACACCAAATGCAGTGAAAGTGACATCCAGTATTCTAATGTTAGGAGGCCACTGTAAAGACGACGGGAAACTGGTACGACCATTGGGGTTTCTTATAAAGAAATACTTGCACTAGAGAGAATGCCAAAATGATGGAAAGTATCAAGAGCATACTGCAGCGACTGTTCATTATGTGCATATAGAGTAATATCATCTGCATACGCAGTGACATTTATTTGAATGTTGCCAAATATAGGGTAAGCCTTTAATCTACGGGTCACGTTCAACGGCCCTTAAGAGGGGTTCTAATGCAAGGATAAACAGAACTGGGCAGAGGGAACACCCTTGACGGAACCAACGCGTGACTTGAAATTGTTGACTTTCACGAGAAGCCACGTAAAGGGTACTTTCTGAATTAGTGTACATCGCGTTAGTGAGGTCAATGAACTTATCCGGGAACCCGAATGCATGTAAAATATTTAGTAAGTAGCCATGTTCTATGAAATCAAAAGCATTCTCCTAATCTAAGAAAACCAAAAGACCTTGCACACATCGGCTAGTGGTGTACTCAATAATATCGCGCGTTAAACCCTGTATAGATGTGCATTTCTCAGCCCGAAACGGCACAGAACTGGTGGGGAGCGATTAATGATGCAAGAAACGGACTGATTCGGTGCACCAGGATGTTGGCCAAGAGCTGGTCTTCTGGTCACGTGCACATTTGGTCTTTCTTGGGGACTAGTGTTATACGGCCTATGTGCAAAGAGGTTGGAATGGTAATATCTCGGAAACACTTGCGAATGACGCGTGACATAATTGAAAAATTGAATTGCTGCACAAACTTGAAGAAAAAAACAAGGGAGACAGGAAATAGCGCAGGCTGCGCTCTTTCCTGTCTTCCTTGTTTTTTTCTTCAAGTTTGTGCAGCAATTCAATTTTTCAAGTATGAACCAACTAGTCTGCAAAAAAGTATTGCGTGACATAACAAGACCAATGATAGGCTAGAGCTGTAATAAAAACTCTGCAGGGAGTCCACAAGGCCCAGGGGCTGAACCCTTTTTCATTGCATCCAATGCACTACTTCTTTCGTCGTCAGATGGCGGTGATAGCAGAATGTCACATGACATGTTGGAATCATGTGGTAAGTCTTTCAGCAGGAGATGCGAAGAAAGGAATCCTGGATAGCTGACGCTAACAACAGATTAAGCAATTGTCTGAAAGTGTAAAGTGAACACCTGAAAGTCGCACGTACCAGCAGCAGCTGGTGCGGTAGGGTTTAGCAAGTGGGCTGGCGAGCCTGGTAAATAAAGCAGAGCTCTGCATGAATACCTTAGCACCTCAGGGGGCGCACATGGTGCACGTCTACAGCGCCAAGCTGCAGCCGAGAGCGAAGAAGCGCGCATAATACGCTGGTACCATTCAACGAGCTCCTCTTTCCATGCCCGCATAACAGGAGACGGGCTGGTGTCACGGTGGGCAATGCGTATTTTCTGGATTAACAATAAAGCATCTTTGGACACGCTGGCGTGAAGTCCCCTGCTTGACGCACTGCAATGGTGACGTCACTGTTCTTTGAGGCGATCCTCATCAGCTATATCCGCGCCGATGAGCGATGCGCGTAACGCTCGGGACAATTTTTTCCGTATAGACTGAGAGTCCTGGAGGACGCTGCAATCGAGACACCATGGTCTATGGATTGTCTTCATCCCCGCTGGCAGGCGGAAAGAGAGCATAACCGGGCGGTGGTTATTAATGTACGCTGGTGTCGGTGCCAATGGCATTACCCCAGTATTGTGAACGTAGGCAATGAGACCGGGGGATGCGTACACACGATCAATTCTACTGCTCGACGCTGCTCGCCGCGAAGTATGGGCGTAATTCCTATCATGTACACTTTCATTTATGTCAGTCAATGATCTACTAGACGCTCAAGTTCTCAGGCGTTCCAGCTTGGCCGGCCACGACCCGGACCTCGAACGTCTGCGTGTGAGTCGAAGACGCAATTGAAGTCCCCTAAACGTTCCACATGTCTTGAATATAAAAGTAATGCATCAAGAGAGCGAAAAATGCGCTAGGATTAACAGACGCCGCTGGGGCGTGCACACCGACAAGTATTGTACGCAACAAAAAGTAGGTGCAGCCGAACACCAGCACCCTTCCGAAGGCATCGATAAGAAACGTGATGGTCAAGCAAAAGACTTCGGGTAAATATAATAACTCCGACGCCAGTCGAACATGTGCTGGCGTACGAAAAGAAACAATCAACACCGAACGCGCGTTTGAGAGCGAGTGCGTCAGAGAGCTTTAAAAAATTAGTTTCTTGCACGAATAGTAAGTCACAGGAGACTGAACACGCGAAAGCAAATACAGCAGCCTGTTTTCGTGGGTTGCGGAAACCCTGAACGTGAAAGGTTAGAACCTTTCAAGTTAGAGCCATGGCGAGAAGTAAAATCCAACATGAAAACACTGAAAAGCAGAGGTACTTTTGGCAGACGCTGGACCGGTTGCCCTGCGAGAGGCTCTGTCATTTTTTTTACGGCCATGCAACCCGCCGGAGGCACGGGACTTCCGGTGCCTCGTTGAAGTCCGCAGGGGACTTCTGTCTCTGTTGAGGGCTTCCGAATCACTACTGGATATTCTGTGGCGTTTGGTGCCAGGGCTCTTGAGTGAGGACGGAACAAACGCGTCTAAACTATCCTGGCTGGCGTCGCTGGTGGTGGGTCGATTTGTGGGGGCGTCTCACTCACGGTACTGCTCGACTTCTCGTAGATAGAGACCTCCTCGTCTTAGGATGAAGTCTCTTCGAAGACGTGTAGAATTTAGCTTGATTATGTAGCTATACGATGAGCGGCAGATGCAGAATCTTCTTCTGCGACGAACTCCCCAAGAGGCGCCTTGTCTGGTGAAGGCTCAGCCTGTTCTGCGGCCATGATCACCAGACGTGGCGCACTGGTCGAATCCACAAAACCAGGAAGAATCACCGAGTCCGGGCTGGCTGAGGACACAATACGCGTTTGGTGCAGCGTTGCGATTTCCGCTCCTTGGTCGTTTTGGCCGTTGGCCGGGGCCAGCATTGACGAACCCTCACCCTTGTTTTTGGACAGAGTTCCTGGCTGAAGTGGCGGGAAGTCATTGGATGTCACCTCAGAATACGACTGTCAGATGGTGCAGGCGACGGGGACATGTGGGTAACCGCAGCGGCGGCACGGCCAGCGACCCGTTCCTTCACATAGACGCCGCACCGTCCCCAAATGGGGGACGTGCAGTTCATACGGAAGTGCCCGCTGTCAGCACATCGCGGCGGCACACTCGCTGTATTATTGTTTAGTCACAAGTACCACAGTGAACTGCGACTTTGAGGTAGTTCGGCACCGGTGACGATGCCATTATATTTCCATCCGAATCTATCACGTTCCAGTGGTCACAGTCGGGTGCGACCCCATCAGTCCTCTGCTGATGTGCAGCACTTTTCCGTCGGGGGACAGTGCTTGTGCGAGCACTTCCCTGGGGACGCGGTACGGCAGGAACAGGACGGTAACTTGAGTCACTTGGGGTCTCAGGGGTACGATGACAACGCGCTCTCCTCAGATAACGAGGTGCGACGCGTCCACGATTTGGGCCAGTACTGTTGATGGTAACTCGGTAGCTCCGGCCTCCAAAGTGCTGAACGCAGTGCACTTCTTCGATTACTACTATAGAAGACGTCACGTCCCCGACGTTTTCGGGACTAGTCCGCTCAGTGATAACGACATTGAAGTCTAGTGCCTTCTTCGGGGGCTGGCTTGCCATGTTGGGCGTCCGCCAGCCCAGGGACGCCCTGAGACGATAGCAAAGATGACGAGACTGCTCCTTGCATAGGCGGCTTGAGCAGTCATGAAATTTAGCAAGACCTAAGTTTGCCCACTCATTGATACTTTCTGAAAATCTAACAGGGGAGCAATTCGAAAAAGGTAGCAAATCTCGATCTGTGTTTAGATAACATGTTTAACGACTTCGAGTACTTCGTACTCAACATGGGAGAGCACTGAGCCGCCCCGCTTGTGCACCGGCACAACAAGCATCACTGGTATAAGAGAATTTTATGTTCCGGATATATCTTACACAGCTTATGTGCACACAGAAAAATTTACAGTGTTTAGAAATGTTATTTACAGCATGTACAGAACACAAGGCTACAGGGCTACAATACGTGTGTGTCTAAAAAAGTGGGTAAACGATTCAGAGTACTACAGGTACTTCTACTTGGTACGTTGATGGCCAAAGCGACTGACATTTATGATCACGTCCGCACAACACGCACTCTATCTCTCCTTGTATACAGATACACGATAAGATCACTGCTTGGATTTGGAAATTTGAACATCATAGTAAATTTAGTTCAGTATTCTTGCATTGCTGTTGCGCCCAAACACCACAACATTCACAGGTAACGACAAACCTTTATTCAGTATGCATAGTTTTTATACGGGGACAAATAACTAGTACTTGTTGTTTGAGCGTAAATCATCTAGCGCAACTCTCATAAAGGCTTACCGCCCCGCCGCGGTGGTCTAGTGGCTGAGGTACTTGGATACTGACCCGCAGGTCGCGGGTTCAAATCCCGGCTGCGGCGGCTACATCTCCGATGGAGGCGGAAATGGTGTGGGCCCGTGTGCTCGGATTTGGGCGCACGTTAAAGAACCCCAGATGGTCTAAATTTCCGGAGCCCTCCACTACGGCGTTCCTCATAATCATATGGTGGTTTCGGGACGTTGAACCCCACATAAATCAATCAATCAATCAATTAGAGGCTTACCGGCGAGCTGATGTCACCGCAGGCGGTTTGTAGATGCGCCCCAAGAATGTGGATTCCCCCGATACCAAACGTTATACCAAAGTGCTATAACGGTTTCAAAGTGGTGTCATCCATTGAAAGATTCGGAGCACTTCCAGTAAGACTTTCTTCTGCTCCATGCGAGCAAGTCTATTCCATTGGCGGATTGAGAGTGCTCCTTGTATGTTCCATTGGTAGATGTGGAGCAGCTCCGTCGCAAGATCTACTCCACAGAGCAACTGTTTCTACTCCGCGAAAATCGGCGGATTCGACCGGACTTTAAAGGCTACAGTCTTTAAAAATCTCCTTGAACATTTCTCAAACGCGATTCTGGGTGTATATTTTAGGGGCGAAGCTTTTTAAAGCTGCATCCGCTCGTCCATCGTAGTAGTGCGTAGCATGTCTTACGCTTGACCTGCAGGTGGTGCCGGTGGGAAATTTTCTCTGTGCGTTGTGAACAATAAAAAAAAATTCGCACCGTGCGCGTAACTTAAAAGCCCAATTCTCCTGTCTCTCAATTCCGCATTAGCAGCCATTGACATGTACATTGAGCACTATCTGACAAGAAAGGGTTGCTACGTTATACTCGCTGGGCGTAACCTCCAGGTTTTAGAAAGGTTTAGCGAGTGTTGAGCCGCAGTGCCATGAAAGAGAGAGAGAGAGAGAGAGAGAGAGAACGATGCCAGGAAAGGCGGAGAGGTTAACCAAACGCACATCCGGTTTGCTACCCTTGGCAGCAGCGTGGCAGCAGCGTGGACTTGGCAGCAGCGTGGGCAGCATGGAACACGCCTGAAGACACATCTTTCTTATCGTCGCAGATAACCCCATCAAACAAGCCACAGCTGCTCCTGCTGCAAATTCACGTGCCTACGTTGGGGGTGTGGCCGCAGTATCTTTTGGAAGCGCCTCATCGTTCTGCCGCCAGGGGCTATTGAAGCCTACATAAGCCGGACACCCATCGTGCACCGGACCACTTGGCAGCAGCGTGGGCAGCGTGGAACACGCCTGAGACACATCTTTTCTTATCGTAGCAGGCGGGATATCGCTCCCATATATACGCATTTTCCCCTTCCTGTTTTTTTGCTGCTCCCTGCTGCCAAAACTATTGACTTATCTCCTGTTTAACCATGTCTGCTCGTTTCAAAGAAAGATGAGGAAAGAACTTAAAGAATTCAAATCTAAAATTGAACGTGAGCTCAGAAAGGAGTTGAGGGAAGTCAAAGAAAGTCTTGAATTCTTAAGTAAGCAATTTGAATGAGAGAAAAATAAACACTGAAACGCTGCAAAAAGAAAACGAGGCCCTCAAAAAAGAGAACCTAGCACTGAAAGAGGATTGTGATAAGTGTATGAAACAACTGAATGATAATGAAACAAGAATCACAAATAGCGAGCAATACTCTAGAAATCGCAATGTGGAAATCAAGGGAATTGAGGAGGGTAGTAATGAGAATCTGCATGAAATTCTGTGTCAGATGGGAACAACCCTGAATGAGCCAATAACAGCAAGCGACATTGATGTTTGCCATAGAGTGAAAACCAAGAACGATGTTTCCTGCTCGAACATCGTAGTGCAGTTTAAGAGCCGCTCAAAGCGTGACGCCTTTTTGCTCAAGGCTAGGAAAACTAGGCTATCAACAAGTGACATCGGTTGCTCAATGAATAAGCCAGTATTTGTTGACGAGCACCTCTGCCCTACTCTCAAGAGATTGCTCGGGATGGCAATCAGCAAGAAAAAAGCATGTGAATGTAAATTTGTTTGGACAAGGGATGGGAAGATTTTTGCCCGCAAGGACGAACAGTCCAGGGTAGTTCGCGTACACTGTGAGAGTGACATTGCAAAAATAATCTGAATGTACAGTGACACGCCTTCGACCACGATTTTGTACCGAAAATGACATAGCAACCCGAAGATGTCAACCGACTAATAGCTTCCGAAAGCATTATTGGACTAACGTGCTTCCATCTAAACATCAGATCTGCCTATCATAAAC
>NW_023613560.1:0-40140 GCF_013339725.1 Rhipicephalus microplus
AAGTGAAAGAAAGACAGTGCCCATTGTTCAGAAGAGTAACCTTTTAAAAGGTAAACCTTCCACAAGCAAACAGATTGATGTGTTTCAAACTGTTAGGTTAAGCGACTTTACCGAGTGTGTAAACTACTTCATTTCGCGTCTGCTTGACTACGTTCTTCTGACTGAATACACAGCTCTCTTCATTACACACTAATCATTTTTTGGAACTCCAGTATGTTACCATTTTGAGCTACACTTAGGGCGTTGCTTCGGGGTATGCCTTTACTGAAAGAAAGGCATTCTATTAGTAATGAGTAGCTTGAGTGAACGAAAGGATGGTCTCATCGCTAATTTTCAGTTTGCGAAGGCTGCATGTAATCCCATCTCTTTCGGTCCCATTGGAGTCTCGGTTTATGCACTTCGATCAATTTGAGAATTAAGCCACGGAGGCCGGCCACGCTAAACCGAAGAATACGTGAGATGGCGTTATCAACCCTCAATGGGATATACTCTGAAAGAGCCGAAAATACGAGCAGCTGCGGAAAGAACGACGTCTCTCAAAACGCTAACTCGCGTAAAATAAAAACGACAAACCATGGTTTTTTCGTACAGTCGCCGGAGCCGCTTTGCGATAACAATCTTTAGCGATGTTTGTTTGGTTGAACACCAGTGAGTTCAGCGAGGTTTCATTTTACAGCGAAAGCTGTTATGAGACGCCAACAATAGCCGCGTGCGCCAAAGGTGTCTGCCGCCGACTGTGTGCGTAACCAGTATTGCGTGAAATATGAAAACAACTAAATAAGTAAAATACACGAATGATGCAATGAGATTCCTATCCGGGTCCCCTGCGTGCGAGCGCAGTATTTTACCACACAGCCACGATGGTGCTTCAGACTTCGTTGCAAACTGGCAGCATGCAGGCCGAATGACAGGAAGGAAAAATCGCGTTAATATGAGTAATGAAGTGTTTGTGTGTTTTAGAAAAGCAAAGAGACAACCAGGCGTTACACAATACGAATGGCGTGCCGTGTGAGCCTTCAAATTCTCCGACTCCCCATTACACAAGCTCCCGGCCTAATTCTTCATTGTCTTTGCCCACAGCATTAATAAAACTGCACAAAATGGCTTGCTAGTGTGTAGCGGGTACAGCGGTTCTCCGAAAATGGACGAAGTAATTGCCTCCCTACCACACAAACCTTATGATGGGAAATGACATAGTGGGCACCTTGCAAGCGTGCTTGTAGCAGTTACCTGTTGAGTGTTTAAAAAAAGGTTTTGAAATGAAACTTTTCCAGCTTTCGCTCTGACTGTGCTGTGCAGCCTTGGCGGTTTTTGTTACACATCTCACTTCGATGACGGAATGCAGTCGGGTGGCTAAGAGCACAATGCAAGTCCGTGTTCGTGACAGACGATTCGGTACACCCTAGCAGCCATCGTCCAAACCTCTCACGTTATGATCCTCGCCCCCCCCCCCACTTTCCCTGAAAACCTTTCGCGCTTAACGTACTTTCGCGCTCCACTCGCGAGCAGCCTACTTTTAATCAAACGACGACGTCATATCCCGGCATCTTGTGACGTCACAAACTGGGGGATGTGAGACCTCACTTGTGTTCATGTCACCACCGTCGATGACGATCAGCTATCGCGTTTGATGCAGCATCGAAGGTCCTTGCTTTTGACAGATAGATATGTGGGGTTTAGTATCCTGAAACCACCATATGATTATGAGAGGTGCCGTAGTGGAGGGCTTCGATAATCTCGACCACCTGGAGTTCTTTAACGTGAACCTAAATCTGAGCACACGGGCCCAAAACATTTCCACCTACATCTAAAATGGAGCCACCACAGCCGGGAATATATCCGAGACCCGCGCGTCATGAGCCGAGCACTTAGCTACAAGACCACCGCCGTGGGGCAAGGTTCTCGCTTTTAACAAAAGACCGCAAAATAGCGCAAGAGCGCCTTTGTCAGCAGTGGTATACAGCAGCTACAATGTTTCTAAACTTCAAAGACGCTCAGAATCGTGTCCAGCGTGTTGGAGCCAGTGCCGGCCACTCATACAAACCATATCGAGGATTGAAATTGCACTTTCAATTCTAGTAGTTTTGGATACAATCTGTTGCAAATCGTAATTAAAAGCTATGTCGTGCATTTTTGCAAGATCTGAAGCCAATCTGGACATCATACACATATCCTGAATAGAAGATGGATGGTGGCAATAATGTATCCAGGAAGTTCATTTTTATGATAAATAGGGCAACACTTAGGACTCCACCGTGCTGCACGCCCATTACCTGCGTAAACAAACGCGACAGGGCGTTCCCAATTTGAACACGGAAAGTGTGATGAGACAAGTAGCTTTCGATAACAGTTAACATGCTACCATGAATGGCCATGACCGAGAGTTCTCTACGGATCCCACAGCACCATGTAGTAGTATCGTAAGCTTTTGCTGCATCCAAAAACTTTGACAGGGAATATTGGCTATGTAGAAATGCATCACGTATGTTGTCTTCGATTCGAAACAAGGCATGCAGTCAGTTGAACCGCCCCCCCGTTTCTAAAATCACACTGAGAAGGGGTTCAGCATATAGTTTGCCTCTAGCAAGTGTACTAGTCGGCGGTTCACAATTATCTCAAAATATTTTGCAAATGTGAGTGCTTCCGGGACAGTAGCTTGCCACGATTGATGGGTCTTTGTACTGTTTCAGAAGTGGATTGACGGTGACTTCTTTCCATTTTATGGAAGGTATCCAGCCACTCATATGGAGTTGAAAAGGGCAAGTAGCGCCACTTCAGTATCTGAGTGCAAGCGCTTTATCATGTCATACACTACTCTATCCGGACCTGGGGAAGAGTTCTAACTTTTGTTGAAGGCAGCTAGGAGCTCGGAGATGGTGAATGGAAAGTTCTACTGCTCATTTACTTTGGTTCTCAGAGAGATTTTGTCGAGTTCTGCGTTTTGTTAGTAATTTCGAATGATTCAGCATAGTGTACATCTGGAGAAGAGTTCTGACATTTGTTCAAGTAGCTCGGGGATGGAAATGGTGAAGGAAAGTCAACTGCTTATTTCTTTTAGCTCTCAGAGAGACTATCTAGAGTTATGCTTTTTGTTAGTACTTCGAAAGATTCAACATATTGTACAGATCTCGAAACGTTTCGAAGTCTTCTCTAATGACATTGCTTGTTCTCCCGACAAGTGCCAGAAGGATTCAATCTAAAGCGGATGGGGCCTGGTGCCCTGCGAGCCGTCACAGTCCATACCATACTTTATTCTTATGATCGTGAACGAATTTATACCCTATAACAACCTCTACAGATGTCTCTTCAAGCCTTCGTCGTGCAGCGTTCCCTGCGCTTCAACATTTTCTAAGTCAATAAGGTTTTCTGCAGTTGGTGGCGACGCAAGATGCCCCAGCCTTATTTTTGTTTCTTCCGTGCCAGCTTGCATTCGTGATTCCACATGGGGACTCTTTTTTAAGTGACGTACCCTTTTGTTTGTGGGAGGCATTTTTGTTGTGACAGATATAATAGAATATAGTAAGTTCAGCGATAAAATCTAGGGATAAAAAAAAGTGGATCGGTTAACCAGCCTCCAGACGGCTGAAAGTAGCTTCCACTGCAATGCAAACTGAGAGTGGTTTTTTTTTTGCTTTACAAAATTGAACATTGTGAGAAAGTGGTCACTTCCATAAGAATGAGTGACAACTTTCTGCGTAAGTGTGGCAAAAGCATGGCAGAGCCAATAAGCCAAGTCAATAAAAGAGTGAAGTTGTCAGAGCAATTGTATTAGGTAGGTTGCTTCTTATTGAATATATATGCATCAGTGTTTAAAAGAAAGTTCCCGATAAATCTACCCTTTGCATCACAATTTTACTCTCCCCCATATGCTGTTGCGGCACTAAAGTCACCGACAATAATATAAGGTTCCAAGAGCTAGCCCATAAGGCTATAAGACATGACAAAGATTTACTTGCGCGTCCGCAGAAGCCATTGGATAGCCACGGAGTGAATGGTGATTGAGTGGGGGAAGCATTCATCAGTTACCTGTGCTTCCATCCGTCCGTTACTTCTTGTTTCCATTTGGCTATGCGTCCGTCCGTGCATTCATTCGTGCGTTCATGCGTCCGTGCGTCCGTTAGTTCAATCGGTCTGTCTGTTTTTCCATCCATCCATGCATCTGTGCGTCTGTCCGTCTGTCTGTCCGTCTGTCGGTTAGTTCATCCGTCCATCTAGTGAGCACTCCAAGTACTGCCATCTCACCTCTTTCATCATAAATTTCTCACATACAAGCACCGCCATCAAGCAGACATTTCAAGGATGAAGAGAGGTGGCTACCTGCGACTACTACTACTACTACTACTACTACTACTACTACTACTATTACTACTACTTCGGGGATGCACGGCCCGTGGCTTAAGAAGCTTCACCCCCAAAAGGATTGCTCTTATTGATGCTGCCTCGAGCGACGTCTGTGGAGCCAGATGTTGGCACGCAACTCACCTGTCTACTATATCGCCACCCCACCAGACGACGCATAAGCGTGTCTAGATCTTCTAAAAAATGACATCTGCTTTAGAAAGTTTGTGTGCGTGGAATTTAAAATGAGTCTACTGCACACAACACACCTTTGGCTTTGTATTCAGATAGTAGCTCCGTCATATCGTCGAGATTATTCAGTAGTTCCCGGACCTTTCTGTGTGGGATTGGAGAAGTGCGGTTGATGTTCAAGAGCAGCTTTCTGGGCCCATAATTGTTTTTCTTTTTTTTCTAGAGAGAGCTAGCTGCGTCTCTCTTCAGATGTTTGAGGTGCCTGGTAGTGTTCATTGCCTCGCTCACAGGAGGGAGCTGGTAATTTCTTGTTTATAAAACCTCCCCTCGGGAGACGAAGTCTTGGGGAGCAAAGCCCCTGGAGCCGTCAAAACTCATTTCCTTGGTGGATGGCGTAGTCTGTGACTGCCGCCACCTTCGGGCATGACGCCATCGCCAGCTCGCTGGGCATGGGCTGACTAGGTGACGAAGGCCAATGCGACGCTGCACCCTGAAGCACCGCCTCAGCGTAGAATCTGCCCTAAAAAATCAAGCATCTTTCCCTGGCTTCCTAATAGGAAATGTTTTCTTTGGCTTCCTACGTGACTATTTTTCTATCTTTCATATGCTGCATAATTGAGAATACGCAGGGTGTTCGCCTTCACAGTTGGCGCAACAAATCTTCCCAGCGCAATACACCGAAGAGTGATCTTTGCCTCCACATTAGGCGCATATAAGCTGACCCCGAAAGCATTGCGAACCATGGCTGTATATATTTTGAACACTTTAAGCATCTGCGGGGATTGGAAATTAACGGTCTGACTCTGGTTTCGGTGTAGCCATCTTGAAGAAACTCTGGTAACATGCTGGATGCAAAAATGAATATCAAGTGTTTTTGGGGGGATTTTGTTGTTTTCTCTGCTGATTTAAATTCTTCGTACTTCAATAACGTTCTGCTTATGCCAGCCCTGCAGTAGTTCTACTTCTGGAAGGTAGATGAAGCGAGTTTTTCAGACAATGCCTCGGACAGCGTTCAAAGAACGGTTTGGGGTCACCGTGATAGGTGTATCTTTAAATACTTTGATAGCAGTGAGTTTGTCGTGCCACATCTTGTCACAAATCTCAAGCAGGAGGTCGCTGCTTGCCATTTTATTTGCTTTGTATCCTGGGCCGATGATATCAGTCAAAGATTGAGCCTCAAGAAAAGCGAAAATGGCTCAAGCTGGTTTTTCAGGTTTCAGACTATGCGATATATGGTATCTGGGAAATGTTTCTGTGTGCCGAGGCAAAAGGTTGAAAACAGCTTGAGTGCATACACGCTTTAATGCAGTACGATCAGGGAAAAGTATAAATGCTTTATACATGAGAAATGTATTTATTTAAGCAACAATGGCAGCTACACACCATGGAGCCTAACTAGAAGACGGTACGAGTTCGAATGCCTTGCGCATGCTAACTGGGCATCATTGCTTTAACCTAATGCTCATAGGCCAAGGTTGGCTATTTGCACAAGGCTAACCCTTGCCGCCGTTAAAACGGGGAAGTAAACGTTAGAATAGGTGGAAAAAACACAGGAAAGATTGCGAGCGAGAGAGAAAGACGAAGATGAGAGGAAAGAGGGAGACAGAAAATGGCAAATTCCCAATTCCCCTGTGTGGGTCAACCAATGGGTGCCGTCTAGGTGATGCAGAGGCCAAAGGGGTATGTAGCCTCCACCAGAGGGGGGGGGGGGGTTGAAAGTCTAAACACCCAGCGTCGGCTCAACCCTCAGGATCTCTTTTTTCCCAGACACGACTCAGCCACGCATGGCTAAGCATAAGAAGGAATCAGAACCCCCCCCCCCCTCGTTAGCTCGGGTCAGTCTTTACACCACTGGCTTCGTTAGGCTAATGCACTGTCCGTGACAAGTCCTATACTGTATGACAACACGAAGATCACGGACGTTGCACAGATAACGGTCTATGTTAAGCGATAACAATATCATGAAAAAAACAGCGAGAGGTGCGACCATGAAAGGATGAGAAATCGTTGAGCATGGAGTGGTGCTCGAACCAGCGTTTATATAAGGGCCCTCGCGAGGCACTTGCCAAAAAGTTACCTCTAGTAAGACTCCTTTTAAACTAAAAAATTCAGTGCAATATCAAAAAACCGTTCTCCTTGAGCTTTATTACAAACCTGTCGTACAAAACCTGCACAAAAATTACAATAGTCATTCCTGTAATTGTCAAAATATTGCAACGAAGATGCGCAAGCCTACGGGGCGTGGAAGAAGAAGAAGAGTAGTGGAGCGGCACCTGGACTGTGTGGTTGGGTGGAAGCGTTCTAGGCCTGTCTCGGAAGTACGCTGCTATTTCACAACGCCATTTCACCTCATCTGTAAATAAACACAGTCACTCGTAACAGTTTGGTGGAGGTGCGAGGTACATCGATCTGGACGACCCAGCTCTACCGTTTTTGCGACGGAGCAGACGCTTGGCAGGCTTGCCACCGCAGCTACCAGACATGGATGACGTGGGAGCAGGCCATAACAACCTCGTTGCTGATGAGCAACACGCTCACCCGCCAGGACAAGATCACTGCGGCATGCCGGAACGTCAGCCGAGGACCTTTTCGGGGAAGCCGGATGACGATGTTGACGACTGGCTCAAGCACTACCAAAGAGTGAGTCGCAGCAACCGCTGGAGCACTGCTAAGCAGCTCGAGAACGTGGTGTTTTTCTCGTCGGCACCGCGTCTCTTTGGTTCGACAACCATGAGACTGCATTGACCACATGGGACATTTTCGTAGACGAGCTGAAGAGGTGTTTTGGTGACTCAGCAGCTAAGGCCAAGCAGGCGGAGCAAACGCTTTCACGCAGAACTCAGTTACCTGGCGAAACATGCACCACCTACATCGAGGCCGTCTTGAAGCTTTGCGGAATCGTGAGTGCGACCGTGTGTGACGAAGATAAGGTAGGTCATCTGCTCAAGGGAATCGCGGAAGACGTGTACAATTTCCTTATCACTAAGGAAGACTTACACACACCTTCCGACCTAAGGAGACACTGCCGAGCGTTTAAAGCGCTAAAGAGGAGGAGAGTCCTACCAAAATTTGGACGTCTTGAGAATGTGCCCATGATTGCAAGTGTCAACCTTCCATCGCAGGACGACATCTCTTCTCTTATAAGACGTATGGTTAAGGAAGAACTTGCTCAACTGCGAGCTGTGGACACCGCTGGTGTCTGCCATCAGTGTGCATTCGACCAATGGCCCCGTGAACCACTGGTACCTCGGATGCGACAGAGCTGCTTTGAGCCTCGCCCGAATTACACCGATCGGTTTGAACGAAGGAGTGAACGACCACTCGAAAACCGGGAACGCAGGCAAGTCGCGTCACAGCGATTTACTCCTCGACCACCATCGCCCGGCTTTTATCAACCGACGAGGTTTACTTCGCCGGGGACGACCAGACGCGACCCCCATAATTGCTACAACTGCGGGCTACCTGGACACATCGCAAGGTACTGCTACCGTCACCAGCAGCGAGCTCCACGATTCAACGAATACACGCCCTATGTACCTGCTGGTGAGTCTCGACCATTTCAGGGCTCTTTACAACAGCAACACGCAGCACATGCTGACTCGCCTTGCTCCGACAGCAGCGTTACCCCACCACCCGCACGCCAACAGCAATCCCCGTCTCCGCGCCACCGCTCGGGGACGCCACCACCACTGGGAAACTAACTGGTGCGACCAAAGGGGGAGAGGCCGCAAAATCATCTTCCGCAAGACCCCCTTGTGTTGTAATGGTTGAGAACAAAGTGAGTGTTTTTGTAGACAATGTGAGTACTGTTGCACTAGTTGATACCGGTGCGGCCGTTTCCATAATGAGCATGTCTTTTAAAAATCGCCTTGGAACGAAAGTAATGTTTGCTTGGAATCGGAGTGCTACGTTCCGTGGCGTAGGGGGAGAAAAGTTAAGCCTGGTTGAAGTTTGTTCTGTTTTACTTTCTGTAGGAAATCAAACGTTTTGAGCTGAACTAACGGTGCTTGCACGAGCAACCCACGACGTCATTCTAGGTATAGATTTTTTGCGGGAATGTGGTGCAACTCTAGATTGTGGTAGTGGTGGGATTATTTTTCGTCCCGTGTTGCCGTCTCCATTGACGAAAGATACCGTTGATGACTGCTTGGAAGTTATTTCCGTGTCTGAAGACGTCTGCTTGGCCCCACATACCACAATGTTTGTGCGTGTAAACTCTTCGCGTTCTTGTGCGGGTTCTTACTACGGTTGAGCCGAGCCGAACTTCAGTAACGCACTTAAGAAAAACGTTATTGTGCCTCGTTGCCTCGTGCTTACAGTCGATGGTTGTGCCGATTTGTGGACTGTGAACGTTTCCGCGTAGCCCATATATCTGCCTGCAGGACTTGAATTGGCAAGCTTTCAAGAGCAAAGTACTCTTACCATACGGTCCCTCCAACTGTCGGTTGATGTAAAGAAACCTCATGCCAACTCGTACTCCGACTATTCTGCCAGCATTGACCGTATGATTAACAAGTCACTTCCATCAACTGAACGGTCGCTGCTGCAGGAGGCGATCGCACGCTACGCCTCAGTCTTTGACTTTGCCCAAGACGAGACGTCTACCGTTACGCCACCGTCTTCACGTACGCAACACCGCATCTATACAGGCCAAGCACCACCAATACGCCAGAAGCCCTATCGCGTATCGCCTTCCAAAAGGAAAGTCATCGCTGAGCATGTTGAAGACATGCTAAAGAAGGGCGTCATACAAGAATCGTGTAGTCCATGGGCAGCTCCTGTCATTCTAGTGAGGAAAAAGGATAATTCATGGAGATTCTGCGTAGACTATCGTCGCCTAAATGCCATCACAAAAAAAGACGTCTACCCTTTGCCACGTATAGATGACGCCGTGGACTGCCTGCATTCTGCCTCCTATTTTTCTTCTGTTGACTTGCGTTCTGGGTATTGGCAGATTCCTATGCATCCCTCAGATAAAGAGAAGACGGCCTTCGCAACACCAGACGGTCTCTTTGAGTTCATCGTTATGCCCTTTGGTTTGTGCAATGCTCCAGCGACATTCGAGAGATTTATGGATACAGTACTCCGTGGACTAAAGTGGGAAATTTGCATGTGCTATTTAGATGACGTGATTATCTACGGCAAGACTTTTCAAGGGCATAACCACCGCTTGTCGCTTGTGTTTGAATGCTACGCGAAGCTGGCCTTGTTTTAAACTCAAAGAAGTCTCATTTTAGAGAACGTCAAGCCCTCGTATTAGGCTTTCTCGTGGATAAAGAAGGCGTGCGACCAGACCCACAGAAGACCGCAGTGGTTCGCAACTTTGAACCACCACGAACAGTGAAGGACCTGCGAAGTTTTCTGGGTCTGTGCTCATATTTCCGCCGATTTATTAAGAACTTCGCACAACTTGCCTCCCCACTGACTTCCCTTCTTCATTAAGACACACCGTGCTTGTGGGATGATAAATATGAGGCTGCATTTCAACAGCTAAAGTTTTTATTGACTTCAGGACCCATCCTAAAGCATTTTGATCCTGATGCTTTGACTGAACTTCATACTGATGCTAGTGGGCTAGGTGTCGGTGCTGTGCTGGTCCAACTCTGCAACAGCCGCCAGCACGTCGTAGCATATGCCAGTCGGACACTGACCCGAGCAGAGACGAACTACACCGTCACCGAGCTCGAGTGCTTAGCAGTCGTCTTCGCCATTCAGAAGTTCCGACCGTATCTACATGGCCGCGAGTTCACAATAGTGACCGATCACCACTCACTATGCTGCCTTCTGGGACTTCGTGACCCGTCTGGCCGGCTGGCTCGTTGGGCGTTGCGCTCCAAGAGTACAGCTTTTCTGTTACCTATAAGAGCGGACGATGTCACACAGATGCCGACTGGTTATCCCGCCTTCCTTCAGTACACCCCGATGCTGACGACAATGACATTGATGACTATTTAGTTTCTGTCTCGTCCAACTTCCCAGATACCAGCAGCTTCAAACGTGAGCAGCAGCGCGACCCTACCCTGAAACCCTTGCTCGAAGCTGCACATAACCCCGTCGACAAACACTTTAAAATTTCAAATGGCTTGCTGTATAAAAGAAACTATTCATCCGATGGCCTCCCCTTGCTTCTGGTGGTGCCGGAAAGCCTGCGCCAGGTCGTCCTTCGTTCTGCGCACGATGACATAACATCCGGTCATCTCGGCTTCACACGCACGCTACATCGACTACGTGAGAGGTTGAACTGGCCGAAAATGTGGAACACCACAAAACAGTACGTCACCAGCTGCGCTACATGTCAGCGCCACAAGCGATTCACCACTGCCCCGGCAGGTTATTTGCAGCCCATCCCTCCACCGACATCCCCTTTTGAAAATGTATGTATCGTCTTGCTCGGACCCATTCCTAAGACCCCATCGAGCCACCGATATGCTATAGTGTGTGTGGATTATTTAACGCGTTATACGGAAACGGACGCACTGACATCGGCCACAGCAGCCGCTGTTTCTTTTTTTCTGTTACAACGGGTCATACTGCGTCACGGTGCTCCACGGGTTGTCATCAGTGACCGTGGACGAAATTCATGGCCGATGTGGTTGAAGAAATTTTGTGCCTCTGTGGCTCCTCTTATCGCCACTCCACCCCTTACCATCCGCAAACTAACGGTCTCACTGAGAGAACAAATCGAACTCTCACGAATATGCTATCGATGTACCTTGATGCTGACCACAAGAACTGGGACGCCGTCTTACCGTTTGTTACTTAAGCGTATAACACCGCCAAGCAAGAAGTTACTGGACATTCGCCCTTGTTTCAGCTTTACGCACGAAATCCACAGAGTTTGCTGGACACTCTATTACCTTTCTCGCATCAGGAAGATCTTCCCATCGCTCAGACGTTGTGTCGCGCTGAAGAAGCACGTCAACTAGCGCGCTTTCGAACATTGTCTTCACAAGAACACAGCAAGAGTCGCTATGATGCCAAGCATATCCCCGTAGACTTTTCTCCTGGTGACTACGTGTGGCTGTGGACTCCGGTTCGTAAAAAAGGATTCTACCAGAAGTTTCTTGGAAACTATTCCGGCCCATTCGTGATAGTCACTCGTCTCATTGACGTGAACTACGTTGTCGCCCGAGTCACAGCCAATAACCGGCGTTCGCGCACTACGCAAATTGTTCACGTAGCCCGCCTCAAACAGTACCATCATAGGCCTATTTAACTCGCTCAGCGAGCTTCGCCTGCTGCCGGGGGAAATGCAACGAAGATGCGCAAGCATACGGGGCGCGGAAGAAGAAGAAGAGTAGTGGAGCGGCACCTGGACTGTGTGGTTGGGTGGAAGCGTTCTAGGCCTGTCTCGGAAGTACGCTGCTATTTCACAACGCCATTTCACCTCATCTGTAAATAAACACAGTCACTCGTAACAATATTTCAGCCATAGCTTTAGGCTCGAAGAACTGCAGCTGCGGAGTGTGCAAAGCATATTTACTAGGAATAAATTTGAGGATAGATAGATAGATAAAAAGCTGACACTGCATGCACAGCCGTGTATTGTGTAACATGGTCAATGGTGAGAAATGAAAGTGATGATGAGAAAGAGAGCAAGGAAAGCTGGGAGGGTAGCGTGCAGTTCTGTGTAGTATAGTAAAGCAATAAGTGGGCGGTAAATTGAGGGTGAGGAGGAGAGAAAGAAGGAGGGAAAAGAAGGAAGACAACTTACCAGTTCAGCCTCTTCATTAATCTTGGCACAAGGGGTACGTAGCTGCCTCAGTTTCTTTTTTTTAACTCAAAAATTTTGGGCTGGTTGTTGGGTGAAGAACTTGTACATGTTTAAGTGTGTGTGTGAGTGTGAGTGTGAGTGTGAGTGCGAGTGCGAGTGCGAGTGTGTGTGTTTGTGTGTGTGTGTGTGTGTGTGGGTGTGTGTGTTTGCTCCACTGTGATTGATAACATGCACAAGTTCTTTACCCAGTTTTTTTTTGCTAACATGCTGAGGGCGCCATGAAAAGAATTGTTAAAAGCAGGGCTCTAACGCTCCCTGATGTGCTTGCGTATCAGAATTGGGGACGTGCGTGTCGTGTCTATGAATGTTTTTGGCTTAACTAGAACTCCTTTGGACTGACAATCACCGTAGGAGCCAAACAAGCATTACCTAGCCTAATCCTAGCAATCACCTAAGAATCCACCTAAAAACGACTTCCACCATCTAAGCCAAAGCCTCGCAATGGCATGAAACCTGCATCACTTCGCAAAAACCTATAAATGACCTAGAAGCAACCTGTAAACAACGAACATCACCAAGCTACAGCATAGAACAACTTAGAAGTAACCAGAATAGCGTACAAAATCGAAAAGTTTTGCTGTTAAAATCCCTGCGTGAGTTATTGGATCATTCGCTTTTTTTGTTGCTGTGTTCATGCCTCAAAATAAGTGCACTCCATCAAATTCATAATGCAGTAGCTGGTAGCGACCATGCTCTTTTCTTTTTTAGGGGCGAAGCTCCTTATAGCGGCACCCGTTCGTCCCTCGTAGTCGTAGTGTGTGAAAATTGTTACATTTTGACCTCCAAGAAGGTGCTGGTGGGAGATTTCTTCTATGCGTTGTTGAACAATAAAAATAGTGCCCAATGTACAAGCCAATGACTGCTAATGGGGAATGAGAGAAAGGAGCATTCGGCTTTTAGTTAACGCGCACGCAGCGATCCCCATTAGCAGCCATTGGCATGTACATTGAGCACTATCTGACAGGAAAAGGTTGCTCCGTTTCAC
This sequence comes from Rhipicephalus microplus, assembly GCF_013339725.1. Lineage (NCBI taxonomy): Eukaryota > Metazoa > Arthropoda > Arachnida > Ixodida > Ixodidae > Rhipicephalus > Rhipicephalus microplus. Next base: position 13,290 of record NW_023613560.1, read on the forward strand.
TCGCTGGGCGTAACCTCCTTGGTTTTAGAAAGGTTTTGCGAGCGTTTGGCCGCAGTGCCATGAATACTGTGAATTAGTATACCATGAACTCAAGGTGGTTAACGGTGGGAAGTAGACACAAAGCGCAAGCCGTAACAAAGTGTGCGTGTGCCACCTCTCGTTTAGTCCTTGAAGTGCCCACTGGATGGTGGTGCTACTATATGGGGAATATATGATGAAAAGAAGCGAGATGGTGGCACTTGGAGTGTTGACTAGATGGACGAACAGACACACAGACAGGTGCATGGATGGACGCATGAACGGACGCAGGGCCGGATGCATGGAGGAACGCAGGGACGGACGCACGAACAGACGCACGCTCGGACGGGTGGATGGACGCATGGACAGTCACACAAACGGACGCATGGACGGACGGAAGCAAGAACGAATGGACGGACGAATGCTTCGCCCCACTCTCCATCATTTACTCAGTGAATATGCTGCCATTTTTTTTTTTGGCGCTGGGAGGGGGCTTTTCGTGACCTTCATAACCCCATCAAGTTACAGTTATTGATCGATTGTGAACACATGCAAGGCTCGTGTCTAATTTAGACAGCTTATAATCCACGCGTGAAAAGTGATCGGTGATTCAAATAGATGACCAATGAGCACACAGTTTAAGAACGCATTGTTTAATAATCTGTCCAAAATCCTATTAGAAAGAAAACTCATAATCTCTGCCTATTAGAAGTTAAAACTTTTTGTCGCTTTTTCTTCGCTATTCATGGGAGCATTACCACTAGAAAACAAAATCATTGATATAAAAGACGAAGTATTTCCTCATGCCATAACACTTCTCAGCATTTCGGAACCCACGTTTGGTGCTCGTTTCTGAGAATACTTTATCGACAATCAGCGAAAATGTGTCGCGCTAATCCTGCTTTACATTATGAAACAAAAACCTTTTCCGTACTTTCTGATTTTGTAAGACCTCATTAGCCAACTTGCTAGGCCTGTAGATTTGTACGCCTTAAATCACGCCGCATAATTCATCCGCAAAAGTTAGCGCCTGTATATCTAAAACACAACAAAGAAAATAAATTTTGTGCCCTAAAAATGCGAAAGCCAAGCTTCTGTGCTAAGAGAGGCTGACCCGGTTGGATCAGTCGCGTCGCGTCGAAAGTAAGCCGCGCCTTTTTTCGGTCTCGTACACATTTTTAAACGCAATGTACGCAACGCGACAAACACGTCTGCCCGTGGCGTTACGTGCTATGACGACGGATCAAGGAGGCAGTGTTTTGCTTACTTACGGATTCAGAGCGGCGCGAGAGTGAAAGGCTGTCATGCTCGAACCCTTGCTGACAGCTTAGACGCAATGTTTGCGTTCGTATAAAGACGTACTACCGTGCGCAATAAGAGTTAGAACGCGTGAGAGCGTGGCAAATAGCATAAAAACCACGATAACTTGACTAGTGGATGGTGCTGCCGAAACTGAAGGGGAAAGAAGGGCGCTCTTCAGTTGACTGTAAAACAGCTGCTGATCTCGTGCCATCGGCCACTAGCAATGATAACGCGAAAAGTATGCCTTTTTTCGCCTACTTAGGAGGTGGGCTAGAGCTTGTACCACTGCGAAACTACATTGTAAATTGTCCTTTTCTTTATTAGAAACAAGTCCTTTTTGTGAAATATTGTTCTCGAGCACGAGAGCAAACTGTTCTCACAGGTGGATGAAAAAACATCACCTTACATTTTGCAAGACTCCCATGTTTGTACATATAGCCTTTAGTCTCTATATAAGGTTCATGAATGTCCTGTCCCTGTTGTACAATTTTTGGATTGTATATCACTGCATACGAAAATAGGTTATTTTTGCTGTACATAACAGCTTGCACTGTACATACGCATGATCATCATTGTCTATATTTTTGTGTACACATACGTTGTGTAAGACATCTCTGGTAATAAAATTCTCTTATACACACCAAAAGCAAAATAGGTGAAGGAGGCGTATCCAAAAGCCTACATGACCAGTCATGTAGGCTCTCTACCAAAAACGCTTAGCGAACGCCACCTACTTCTGGGTAAACTGGTGTGCGCAAATACAGACAAACGACAACAAAAAAAGAAGAGAAAGGGACAAGCGCAAACTTTTTTCTGAATTTAATTATTCGTCATCTTTTATATATATAGTCACATATTCCATAGCCAAACGGTCACAAGCTCAGAACAAAGTATCTTACAGCCGGCCGCGCAAAAAGGCATGCTCAGAATCAAATAATGATATTGACGTATCACTAACACAAGTGTTTCTTCTCGCAGCAATATAAAAGGCTTCCATCAGCTCACGGGCTCAGTACTTCGACCCAAAATACTAATCTCTAAGAAAATTAAATTGGTGAGCACATTCAAGCTTTTCATTGCGCAGGCAAATGCGTGACCCCTTTATTTCTAAGCGAAAGCTCATGTTCCCTTGCATGGTAGTTCAAGCAACGCCCTGTATGACCTATACGTAACTTTTCCCACAAGACAGCGGTAATTCGTAGACGACGCGAGTCGCACATTTCCCATTAACAAACGCGTGCTTCTTTCCGCAACCACTGGATCTCCTCTCGCCAGAGAAGATTATGGGACAAAGCCCAGCCAGCTTACGTGGGGCGAAGAACACAATCGGCACACCATGCCTACTCGCTATCCTCTTCAAGTTGTGCAAAAACGCGATGCACATAACGCACCACCTCTGGACGCCATCTGCGATGCAGGCCAGGGTCCATGCTGGAACTGGCTGCTTTGGCACCACGCAGAAGAACCTCTGCGATTGCCGTCACTACCGTGCAAGGATACCCGGCAGCAATTAAACACCGCACCTGATCATTAAAACTATCTTGCATTGCATGTGTGCATGATGTCCCAAGAGTGGAACGGAGACATAATTTGGCAATCGCCCTTTTTACAAGCTTAGAATGTGCAGAATCATAAGGCGAAAGGGCCTTTTGCGCACAGGGACTATAACGCCAGCATAGGCGGTCAGCTAAAACGAGACGTAGATCTAAAAAGAGCAGCGAGTTATCACTGGGAAATTCATAGTGAAGGTCAAAAGCCCTTTCTTCAATGTTTAAAAGCATTAAGAATCTCATCAACAGAGTTGTCCAAAGAAGTAAAATGGGGCCTCTTTATAAAAAAAATTAAAAAATCGTCCACACAGATAAAAACTTTAACAACAAATCTTTCTCCTCAACAGTGCTAACTATACACCGATCAACGTCCGCCAAGAAAATGTTGCATAAAACAGGCGCCACACACGATCCAATACAAATGCCTTGACACTGCTGATAAAAACCATCTTCAAACAAAATAAAGGTAGAGCGAAGATGAAATTCCAGTAACGACATGAAATTATTGATCCACAATCCGGAAGCATTCTGAAGAGCTATGATTCTATTAGTTTCAATAGAGTCGTGAACAGACGCAAACAACTGTGCATGAGGTACAAAATAAAATAGATCATCTAGATCCACGGGAAACATAAACTCTGCAGAATTTTCCACCTGCAGAAACCGCACAAACATCCTCCCAACCCTTTGTAGCGTAGGGATCTCCCACTTTCAGCCCATTCAGTTTTTTGAGCAAGAACTGACTAACTAAATGCTGCCACAAACCCGGCTCTATAATTCATAAGGAAATAAATGGAAGCGCAAACCAACGAGACACAAGAAAAGAGACAAAGAAGCGCAGTTTAATTAGAACACATAAAAGAGCCCGTGTTCGAAATGATGAATTGCAAAAGGGTTGACAGGCGCGCTAGTTGGTACAAACTCATAATGAATTAAATGGAAGCGCAAACCAACGGGACACAAGGTTTGCGCTTCCATTTAGTTCATTATTAATTTGTACCAACTAGCCCGCCTGTCAACCCTTCTGCGGCTCAATAATTATTGTTCACAAAAAAGTTTAGCATTGTGCGCCCTTGTGGTGAAAAAAACTTTGAGTGCATTACTTTTGCATGTGCTAATATCTCTTACCAACCAAACAAGTACAAGGTTCTTCACATGTTAATTGCTTTAGTTTTAACACGAACAGCCCTGCTTTTATCAGAAACAAAATTCTTAGCAATTGCCTTATTAGCCTTCTCAGCTAGGACCCAGAACCTAAAACAACGATGCCGCCCTTTTTATCTGCTTGAAGAAGGCAAAGGTCATTTTCTTTGAAATACTTCACCAGCTGTTCTGTGGGATCCCGGCACTGGCGGCAGTTTGCCCTATGCACAGTCCTTGCCAGAGCGTCAATGCCCTTAAGCAAGCAACGCGCATACTGATCTTGAGGTGCTCTAGTTGCAAAACGTCTGTTAAAAGCGAGCAATTCCTGGGGTGGTGAAACCGGTTCATAGCTAAACTCAGCTGCGGCATTTAATTCCTGCCGGGTATTATTCAACGGTATAGTAACGGCAATCGAAGCGGTTCTTCTGCGTGATTCCAAAACAGCCCGTTCCAGCGTGGACCCTGACCTGCGTCGTAGGTGGCGCCCAGAGGTGGTGCCTTATGTGAATCGCATTCTCCACAGCCTGAAAAGGATAGCGAGTAGGCACGGTGGGCCGATTGTGTTCTTCGCCCCACGTAAGCTGGCTGGGCTTTGTCACGGAATCTTCTCTGGCGAGAAGAGATCCAGTGGTTGCGGAAAGAAGCACACGTTTGTTAATGTGAAATGTGCGACTCGCGTCGTCTACGAATTACCGCTGTCTTGTGGGAAAAGTTACGTATAGGTCATACAGGGCGTTGCGTGAACTACCGTGCAAGAGTAACATGAGCTTTCACTCAGAAATAACGGGGTCACGCATTTGCCTGCACATTGAAAAGCTTGAATGTGCTCACCAATTAAAATTTCTTAGAGATTAGGATTTTGAGTCGGAGTACAGGGCCCGTGAGCTGATGGAAGACTTTTATATTGCTGCAAGAGGCAACACCTGTGTTAGTGATACGTCACTATTATTGTTTGATTGTTAGCCGTGATTTTTTACGCGGCCTGCTGTGAGATGTTTGGTTCTGACCTTATGACCGCTCGGCTATGTTATATGGTACTATAGATATGAAGGATGATAAATATTCAATTCAGTTGAAAGTTTGCGCTTGTCCCTGTCTCTTCTCATTGGTTGTCGTTTGTACTTACGCACACCAGTTTACCCATAATTATGAGCCAGCTCGCCCAGTTACAAGTTTTACTGAACACCACCTCGGGGTAAAAGCAAGGCGTTCGTATCACGAGAGTCCACGTCACAGGCAAAAATATTTGTAGCTGCATAGCCTGCCGGGTCATTGGTTCTGGATGTGCGCATTAATGTGCGCTCATATCTCGGTTAGCAGCCACCAAGGATGATTTATTTTTTTTTAGGGGCGAAGCTCCTTATAACGGCACCCGTTCGTCCCTCGTAGCTGTTGTAGTGTGTAACAAGTATAACATTTTGACCTCCGAGGTGGTGCCAGTGAGAGATTTCTTCTGTGCGTTGTTGAACAAAAAAATTAATGCTTAATGCACATGCCAATGGCTGGTAATGGTAATGAGTGACAGGAGCAATCGGCTTTCAGTTAACGCGCACGCTGCGATTCCCATTAGGAGCCATTGGCATGTACATTGAGCACTATCTGACAAGAAAGGGTTGCTACGTTATACTCGCTGGGTGTAACCTCCTTAGCTTTAGAAAGGTTAAGCGACCGTTGAGCCGCAGTGCCATGATTACAATGAACAAGTATATAGCGTGAACTCGAGGTGGTTAAAGGTGGGAAGTAGACCCGAAGCGCAAGCCGTAAGAAAGTGTGCGTGTGCCACCTCTCGTTTAGTCCTTCGAATGTCCGCTGGATGGCGGTGCTTCTATATGGGAAATAGAGTTGCTATATATGCTACCTTTAGGCAGCGGAGTTGCGCCAAGGTACGCCATCTTGGGTTCAAATGTTTTGCGGGAAAGCCACTCACCACCCGCGTAAGAGCAACGGTCGTGCTTCGTAGTGCTACATAGTCTCTCAAATCAAGAGATTATGGTACTAGCGTTGGTTTATTTATTTTTTTCGCTTTCTTTAAATTTTTAAAAGTATGAGTGAAACTTGGTTGCTCCAGTCACACCAAGAAGCCTTGATTTGATGCTTACGTTCTTGGTATGTAATAATAAAACAAAGTGCGTAGCTCGTTGAACCATTGCGATACATATTTATGGTTGGTTACACTAGCATTGCCTTTTGACGCTGTTTTTTTCATTTAAAATTATGAAATTATTTTTGCACTTTTGAAGGCAATCGAACCAGTTAGGGATAAATTTTTTTCGTTATGTTGGACTCATTCGGTAACTGTGTGAGGGAGCCAGGTGTTTTGGTATCGCCTTCAACTGAATCGAGCTGAACAGCGATCGAGAGTGCCCGTGCGACGCCCATATTACGCACGGCTCTCTATTGCGCTCGTATTACAATAGCGGCTCCCGACAGCTGATGTGAAACAACAGCCGATGTCAACCACGCTTGATCTGCCCGGAATCATCGTAGCATTGGCTTCTCCGCAGTGCATTTGAACCACTTATGACCACGTGACGGCGCTCTGCGAATAGGGGCGCTGAAGTCCTGTAGGCGGAGCGAGCGGCGCCCGGAAAACAGTGGCGCAACTCTGCTACCTAAAGGTAGCATATACAGTAACTCTAATGGGGAATATATGATGACAAGATGCGAGATGGTGGTACTTGGAGTGTTCAATAGATGGAAGAACAGGCACACGGACAGATGCGTGGATGGACGCATGAACGGACGCAGGGGCGTAAGGATGGATGAACGCAGGGACAGATGCACGAACAGACGCACGCACGAACGGGTGGATGGACGCATCAACGGTCACACAGGCGCACGCATGGACGGACGGAAGCAAGAACGAATAGACGGACGGATGCTTCACCCCACTCTCCATCATTCACTCCTTGGATATGCTGCCATTTTTTTTATTCCTCCTTGGCAGCCACTGACTGCGTTTCGCAGCAACCATACCCTAGCCAGAGTGTCAACAGCTGGTGGGGGCGCGCCGCTCTTTGCACATTGTTTCCGACGGCTTCCGCTGCGAATCAGCCGATGTCTTCTGGTTCGAGGCTCTTCAACACCCGCTCGCGTGTTCGAGCTCATATTGCTCACGATAGGCCTTTTATTTCTGGCCTTTCTGTTTTTCACTCTCTTTCTCTCACTTCCTACTTCTGAGCATAGACGTAAGGTTCACCTCGTGATAGCTAACACGCGATAAAGCTTATATTGTTACGGCACTCTCACGCCTAAATATCAGCGTCGCACTATGATAATCCTCGGTGCAGTCAAATACACGTTACTTGTTTTCCAAAAACAAAACAAAACTAGACTAGACAAAAAATTCTGCAATGTGTCTGATGCATTCAATCAAACGACTCGACGACAAAAGCCACCTTTTTGTTATCAGTCAAAGTATTGATTCTGCCCTGACACCATCCGAAAGCTTTCTGCATCTAGTGTACTTTCGCACTTCGTAATTGTTCTGAGGCATATTACCTGGTTTTATTTTGCCTCCGTGATTGATTTCAGGCAAAACTACAACGCCAAGTATCATGTTATGTTACGTTACGCACAGTGACGTCATTATGGTATCATAAGCTGTGGCCATCTGTGACGTCATTGTAAAGCCATATGGAGACGTGATGACGTGATGAATTTTCGCATCACTACACACTCATCCAGAGCTTCTCGACAATAACGTCAACAACAACAAACAAAACTGCACACGACAACCTCAACAACAACGAAAAAATTTCGTCCCGACGCAGGATATCATTGCCGCCAGTAAAAATTCACGAACATTGCTTGTATTGGAAGCGATACGTATATATATAGTAAGGCAACACGACATATACGAAATAAGTCAGGCACTTAGTCCATGTCGTGTTTATTTTTTACATGTATTCCGCCTATACAAGCTAACTTCTCAGATGACCAACTCGCCCGATCTACAACACTTCAAATATAAAGCTTACTGAGGCATCTAGGGCTTTCGCTTTAATACTTCCAAAACTTTGTTGCATAACTTGGCGTAATCTTCGACCTGCCTACTGCAGTTATCCTATTTCCCATTTGCATTTGCTGCCTCGATGGTTGTTGGCGAAACAGATCGGTAGAGCTCATGAGAGGCACAGTCACGCTCAGATATGACTTGTTACACGAGACTACGGAACCTCACAATTTTAAATATTGCAAATGACTTCTACTGGTCCTTATTTTCATTACTAAATGCGTTTCTTTCGCTCCAGAATGATTCAATATCAGATAATTTTTTGTTCTTGAAATAAGAGAAGGTTTAACCCATGCGCAACCTTTTAAGTCGTTAAACCACGTACTCCCGCGATGCTAGGCAAAGTGAGTGTGACTGTACATTATAAGAATGATGGAAACTAGTAAAGATTCGAATTTGATCATACGTGAGTCAGCAGTCATTGGGAAGAATCAAGCTGCGTTTTGCTAAAATTTTCCATCAAGTGTGTCGACGCAAAGTTCTCAACAAATTCGATTGAGTTATGAAGTGAAGGTTCTTTACAAAGAAGCTGTACAGGACCGAAAAATAGCTTAGCTTTAGTCACACCTATGAAGATATGCTTGTCGTGCTCCGTTGCTGGCCTCCGAGATAAGGAGAAATGCTGGCTCGTTCGATCTCTGCTTTAGTTGCATTCGTCACCCCCACTCGCGTGCGTTTATCCGCTGTAGAACACATGATGCGCAGAGGCTTGTTATTGGTTCGCACTTTATACGTGAGAAGGGCGTTGACGGCGATGGCGAAAACCAGTCTATAGTGTCTATATGATTACTGTAGCAATAAGAGCAAACAAACCTCCCTTTTTTTTAATGTTTACGACGGTATTCGCAGAATACGAATCCTCATTTTTGAATGGAACAGTCGATTGGTCGGTAATGAACTCTCTTCGCGTTGTGAGAGGTTGCCTTCAAGCCCTCCTGACAATGCCTGTGGATATAAATAACTCATTTAGTCGTCTCTTAGTGTTTCGCTTCAACCTCTATAAGTAACCCTAATGGTAGTACTTTGCAGCAATTGCTGAAAGTTCATCACGCTGTCCGTTTCTCGGGCCGACTGCTCCTCCAGAGAGTACATTTAGATCCGAGTGGTGTGTCAGATTAAGGCAAGCGTCAATTACCAGACCGAACAACGATCTCCAAGGGCAAAAAACAAGTTGTTCAGCCCACTTACCCTTCAATGCAGAGGTGAGTGTACGTTTTCTCCGAAAGCCAATTTATTTTTCCGCTAGCATGATAGCATGTCATCAGGTGATGACAGTTAATAGAATCAAAGCTACGGCGCTGATCAAATGAGCGTAAGGAATAGTAAAGAAGAAGAAAACGCTGAGTTCTAAGTGAAAAACTTTGCACATTAGGGCAAATTTTAATTACTAAGAAGAAATAGAAAAAAAAGGAGAATTGAAGAATACTCGCGCTACTGGTGCCAAGCCTGCAAGAAGCACTTGGCTGGGTTCACTTTCTGCTTTTCACGCGATAGCGTCAAGCAAGGGAGTCCTCGTTTAGCCGAAATTCCGGTGTCGGCAACGGCGTCGGCGTCGGTAGCTCCGAGTGAAAACTCATCGTGTTCATGACCGAAAAAATTAGGGAGATGCAAATGAAATAAAGGGGAAATCTTTCTAATCTGATTGAACATCTAAGCCAGCCTAGTCGCGTGGCAAGCAGAAGTTCTCCCACACAACCACGCGCCTCCTAATCTTTTTTTTTTCTGAAATACGTTGCCAAAACAGTCGCTATGGACAACCACACGTTTTGTTTTAAACAACAATAAAATGGCGTCCTCTACTTCAAAATTCACTGAACACAACGTTCATGTTTTGCACACACAAGCGTCTTGAAGCTGGTTTCAAGATATACCTTGTTATATCACAGTAATATTGCGTGGTGCAAGCGTAGCTCATTATCCGACATTGATAATATTGTAGTGAAGAAGAGAAGCTTCAGCGGCATTTCTCGGCGCATCAGGGGCATCGCCATCAGCATAAGCTCGTGCTTGCTGCGCTTGGCCGGACACTGCTGACTGCTTCGCTTTCTGCGTTCTGCGCTGCAAATAAACCCCGTTACAAGTGGTGGAGGTGCTGGGTTTCGATCACCCTGGAGCTTCGGAATCGCATTTTACCATCCATTATGCCTACCGACGCAAGCGCCGCTCCAACTCCTCCACCGGCACCGCCTACTGTTCTCTGCGCCAGTTCTCTGCGTCTGCGAGATCCCCCTGTTTTCTCAGGCACAGAAGACAAGGACGTTGACGACTGGATTTCAATTGTTATATCACAGTAATAGTGCGTGGTGCAAGCGTAGCTCATTATCGGGTATTGATAATATGTAGCATTCAAAGTCCCAAAAGCACCACATGATTGCAAAAGGTGCCGTGGTGGAAGACTCCGGAAAGTTGGACCACCTGGGGGTTCTTTAACGTGCACCCAAATCTGAGCGCATGGGCATACGCATTTCCGCCTCCATCGAAAATGCAGCCGCCGAAGCCGATATTCGATCCCGCGACCTGCGGGTGAACAGCTGCGTATCTTAGCCACTACAACACGGCGGCGGAGCTTATAGGGCGTCAAAACATGCGATTATCGTAACGTCTATTAAGGAAAAGTTCGGCAGCATGTAAATCTCTCTGCAAAGCTTGAAGACGGAAGCCGGATGTACACTCAGCAGTGCATAAAGATATACAATCACGGACCTGGCCATCGTGCAAGAGTGAGGTCCATTGCGTGGAGGCTTGTATTATTAGCTTATTGTTCTTAGCGGATTCTACTGTTCATAAAAGAACTGGCTGTAGATTGCGAGCAGCTGACTGCATGGAGCTGTATACCCCTAATTAAATGCTTCGATTTATTTACTATTTTTGTCAATGTGGAATGAATGCTTCATTCAGTATATCAAAGGCAGTCGTATTCAATGTTAATGAAGCCTGTCATAGTCTCTTTCCCGTATAACCCGCCCTTCCTGTGTTTTGAAGAATGGACATCACCACTAATGAACTACTTTTGACTCCATATGTATTGGAGGGCCCAAGTTTTAAGAAAGATTTATAAGAACTGCTAAAGCGAAATTTCAATCACTGACGAAGAACTTCGGCGTCTTTCATTTCTCCTCGCATATTCCTGTTATTCATGAGCGAATTCCTGAACTCGACTCTAGTTCAGGCCACGCATCACCCTGGCCTGTCCGGAGCAGTGGTCACTCAAACGATGCATGCATTTTTTCCCCTTAAAGTTTTCTCATGAAGTATTTCCACTCTAAGAATATCCAGCGTGGTGATCCATTACGAGAGCTTGCATGCTGATTTATGCTCTTCGAATTTCAAAGCTTAAGCTCTCTGATTGCATTTTAGGCCACCTGTCAGAGCCTATCCAACGGTACTATGACCAGACCACGACTGAACGGAGAGACAATCAAGATAAACGATGTTCGTTTCGAGATATGAAACTTGCGGTGCGTCAGCGAGCTCGTTTAGCCAGGAGTCTAAAACTTCTAGTTTTAGATTAGACAGCTATCTATTAAGCGAAGCAGTGCCATGCTATAACAATAAAAGAAAAACTGCCTAAACTTTTCATTGCGCCGGGTTGCGCGAAGTCGAATGAGCACTATGAGCGGGTACAAACCCACTTCGATCTATTCACTTTCACTTCCACAATGCGTGCGCTCACTTGTGGAGCACAAAATGCAATAATGGAGATTAGTAAATCTAATAACAAATGCCAATTTTTTAGGCCCCAAAAGCGTAACATAATTATGAAAGATGCCGTAGTGGAGAACCCCACCATTTTTGACCATATGGTCTTATTTAACGCGTCTGATATGGTTTGATTTGACATGATATGTGAAGTTTAACGTCCCAAAACCACTATATGAATATGAGAGGCACCTTAGTTTCGGAAATTTCGACCACACGGGTTTCTCAAACGTGCACCTGAATCTCAGCACACGGGCCTACAGCATTTTGGCCTCCATGCACCTGATATCCATGAACCTGACGTCAGGTGGTTTTTAATTACTTGTTACGTGTTGCGACATGATTTCACTCCGTGAATGGTTGCTGCATGATCTGTAGCCACCTAAAAGACTCGTTCATCTTGCCCCGCAGTATTGTAGAGGCTACGGTTCTCGGCTTCTCAAGGAAAGGTCGCAGGTTCAATTTCTGCCACGTCAGTTGCATATCGAAGAAAGCGAAATGGTATAAGTCCATGTACTATACAATATGAAGCACGTATAGTACACGTACTTATAGCACTTTTTTGAAATAGGCGCCACGCCATAAATCACTGTGTAGTAGGCAGGCCTTCACTAAATCATTCTTAGTCATTATTTGTAGAAGCGTGGTATCCGCTGCACGATAGCGAGAAATTTTGTACAATTTTTTATGCTGTGCCTGACGATGGTAAAGAATTTTGCCAGAAGCTAGCGGGTAAGCCCAAGAACTACTATTTGAACAAGATCAAGCTTTTTTAATGGATTGAATCATTCGATGACCCCCTCGTAGCGCAACGCACATTGCGCGACATGTGGTAGTTCGATTCCTCCTATAAAACGTTTTATTACTCAAAGAAACGCGATTTTTTTCCAAACATGAAGCCTACCTATGGCCAGTTTGCAGTAAAATCTCAACCACAGCGTGGCTCAGTGGTAGAATACTGGGCTGTCACGCAGAATACCCTGGTTCAAGTTCCATTGTGACCGTATTTTTCTTACATTTTTCATTTACTTTGAATGATAGTGTTTACGAACACCGGTGGTGGCAGCGGGCAACTATGGCGCACGTGACCCTTGTTGTGATTTCATATACCAGCTTTAGTTGTAAAACGCAGCCTACAAGACATACAAGAACGTCATTCATCTTTCGTGCGTGCTGCTTTTTTTTTTCATCGCTAAGCAATTCTCGTCGAGAAATTATTGTTTTAGAAGGTTACCAAAATAAGGTAATCAAATACACTATAATGTCGTAAAGTATAGCGCTTCTCGTTACCATGTCGTTGCGCTTTCGCAGCTCTCAGTTCCAGGGGAAGTGCATCCCCCAACGACAGGTTCCTCGTCAACAGTGCGTACGATGACAGACAACAAAAAAAGGCGAGACAACCACGCGGGAATGTGCGAAAGGATTTTTGTGGTATTGGGGCACCTCCACTTGAAAAATAACAAATATATAAAAATGTGTAGTATCGTCTCATTTCGAGGAACGAGGCTATGTATATAAATACATGTATGTGGCTTCTCTCCGCACAGAGCGGCGCCATGTCTTAATCTCGACGAATTGAGCGCTATTCCGAACTCCGCTTGATTCAAACAGTTTTGTAGTCTACTTCCAGTTTGAAATCACAAGAGCTTCGATTATACGACTTTTCCCTCAGTACAGTGTTACATGATCCGAAGTTCTAATTTACGATTTCGAGTACACACTCACCCTGATCACTGTCTGTGTGTGTTTAGAACAAGCGTTTAACAATTTAGAGTACCTAATACTCTACTATAGAAAAGCAGAAAGTCGTGTGTGTTTACAAAAAGTGGTTAACAATTTAGAGTAAATAAAGCCGTCCCGTTGACCTGTGTGTGTTTACAATAAGTGGTTTACGATTTAGAGCTCTAAGTACTCTTGTACCACTACTATGGGAGAGTTGTGTTTAGAAAAAAGTTGTTAACGATTCAGAGTACTAGGGGTGTTTAGAAAAAGTGGGTGACACTTTAGAGTACTAGGTACTCTAGTTTGGGAGAGCTTACTGAAGACTGACTGGAAATTTCTGACTGGAGGCTAAGTGTAGCGGGTGGTCTATTTCAATTTAAACTGAGTACGCCCTTCAAGAATAGGACACTTACAGTGGTTCTATTTGCAAAAAAATTGAAGTCTAAATATTAGCGGCTCTGCTTTGTGATCAAAATGTTTCAGACAGATTTTGAGGCAGTTTGTGATTTTTAACTAAGGTTATTTATAGTTCACGGTGGAAAAAAATATACTTGCATCATTGGCTTCAAAAATTCTTTTCAAGCATACCCTAGATATCGCTTTGAAATGAAAAGGACGATTGTGTATTAAGATTAAAGCTTTAAACGGCTCATACGGTGACCGGTGTCCGAAGAAACATCTTGGTAGTGCGAACTAAGCAGCGTTGCGACGTAGCGGCTCAATCAGAATGCATCTCTTCACCGTAAGGGGCATAGTTGCATCTTTTACTAGCACTCCGATGCTTGTGGCTCTCCTCAGATGCTGCTGCCGCGCCACATTTTTTTCTAGCTACTGTTTCTCCTCTATCGAAATATAACCGCCTAGGCGGGGACTGAACTGGTTGCCTCAGAATGAGCAGACGAGCACTGTAAGAGCTGGTACACTGACTTGGACATCAGATGAAACCAAGCGAGACGATGACACACACAAACCAAATGAAGTTAACCGGAAGACCTTCCTGTTTTTACCCTACACGGGAGATAAAGAAATGGGGATGAGAAAGAAAAACAGGAGAGGTGAGGTGCAATACACGCAAAGACAAAACGAAATGGTCGGTGAAGCTATGTTTTTCTTACCTTCGTTGCAGTGGTGAATCACAGGATCTCTAATGCATTCGCTTAGGATGCTTCGATAGCGAAAGCCATGTTTGTATTTTTCTTCTCAGTGAGGCACAAGTATTGACTCATCACAGAAAGCTTTCTGCACTAAACGTGCTTTTTCACAGCTTCCGGGATAGCAAACGTTGCTCACCTACCGTAGTCTTGCAGTGCCTCTGGGATCGGCGCGTATTTGGCTCGGTGGCCAACTCCTGTGATGGTGACCCCAATGATGCATCACATGTGTTGTCACGGGGTCGTGACGTCGACGAAGGTAGCAGACGCCCGTCAGATGACAAAGTAAAAGCTCTAACCGAGGCTCCTGCACCTGTGAATGAGGCACAGTAGAGTGCTTACTTTGGGTTGTTAAGCTATTATGCTCAGTTCATTCCCAACGTGGCCACAAGACTCGGACTCTTCGACGCAGTGCTCGTGCAAGAAAACCTCCCAATTAGTATGGGCCATAAACATTGTGGGAAGGAGTGTGTTGTCATGCGAAGCTTGTGTGACGACATGCTGATATCGCCGGCACATCGTGGCAATAAAAGCGCTGTGAACCGGGCGCTCAGAGTTCTTTCCTGCTCAGCACTCGAGTAATAATAAACCGTTTGCTGTTCTTCGTTCGCGGCCACTCTGTCTCTGCCCATCTCTCAAGGCTATAACACTGTTTATTTGGCTGAGCTTGTGGCCGGTAATTATAAAGAATACAGTGATACACCCTGGCATGGATTTCCGTGAACCGCGCATCGGCCGTCGATCAACTGACAAGCTGCGAAGCGCGTCGGCATTTATACAAGTGCCATCGAATATTCCACCCTTATAACTGGGCGTCACGAGACCTCTGGAAGAATCTCGATTGTTCGTGTCTTGCGTGCAATCTTAACAGGACAATCTACAATAATTGTGAAACTTTTTGAACAATGAAGCACAGCTCACGCTCAGAATTCCATACAGGCTTTAAGGACCAAGATCAAATGAAAAAAAAAGTGGAAATAAGAAATACGCGTGGCTATAGAAGGGCGTTGTGTCAGTAAGTCACTTACAAATTTTTGCTACCCGTGACTCCATAACGCCACATCGTCTGCTGACGATGCTGAATTTTTTTAGGGGAGAATCAGCGATGCCGACGCAAGCATTGTGCTGTCTAAATCATCAAAGAAATGCACCTCAGAAAGTTACCTGCAATTTGAACAACAAACTCTGTAAAAGCATCAGCCATTATTCCATAAAAAGTTTTAGCAGAACAATGCAGCGCGAGCTCTATATACTTAATTTCTTTCATCTGTGACAACAAGGAGGCTTTTTACGTTTTGTTAACCACATCAAACCGCGAGTAGGGTGCATTGATGTGATCATAAACTGAAAGATCACTACGGAATATGTGAATAGCGTTAAGGTACACTTACACTACTAGACATTTTACGTCCCAAAATTCAAGGTGTGATTACGACAGATGTTTTAGTGCAGGGCTCCGGAATCGTCTACCATCTGGTGTCCTTTAAAGTGCGCTGATAACGCGCAATGCATGGGCCTCTACCACCATTTCGCCTCCACCAAAATTCAGCCATCGTGGCCGGGATCCAACCGGCGACCTTTGGGTTACTGAGAAAATTTATGAATCCACTGATTTAATGTATGGGGGATAATTTATTCTCGAGATGAAAATGACTGCTGTAAACAGGAATCGAATTACCTCGCCAGACTTTTTCAGTATATGAATAACATCTCGAGAGGAAGTGCTTTCGTTATAGAACTACGCGGGTGCCTAGAAATAACATCCGGGCCTCGAGATCTGCAAATAAGTAATCAATAATGATGTGTAAGCAATAATTAGAATTATGTATGTTTTGGTCACATAGGGTAAAAGGACTGAAAAGCAAAATAACATATTACTACAAATGTATGGTCAAAAGTGCGTTATTGGCTGGCCCTGTGTTTGAGCAGAATATAAAAGATCTGACTAGAGAGCAAACTATCGTCCAGTTTAAGGTCTTCTGAGACATTCGCCAACGTCATTTGCTTAGAGGACTTAGGTAGCCTCTGAGTAGGTAAACATTGGCAGTTATTCAGTGCGGAACCTAGCTCATTAGCTGCTTGTTGGTTTAGCGATTATTTCTGACAACGTACCTCCCAACACTGGACAGAGTACCCGGGAAACAGCGGGTAGTTATGAGCATAGTTATTTCCTTTCTTTTTCTCATTAAGTGGTTCTAAAAACAAGAAGATAAAAGTGCCCAGCAGTAACTGTCTCTCCTGACAAGGGCTTCTCAAACGGTCGGCACAAGGATCGGGTATGACGAATGAAAGGTAGTGGTAAAGCAATCACATTCCGTGGTGTTGCTGGAAAAACATAGTCGACGCGGGTATTTTGCTTTGATGTTCCCACTAACTACCACTACGTGCATTAGCCAGTCTTTGTCCTTTGCAGCAGCACCGTAGGAAAAAACCAAACGAACAATTGAAGGATAGATGATGAAAAAGAAAACAGATTTGCATTATGTATTATACACGTGATGTTATAGTTTATAAACTTTTTATAAGAGATATCGATGTAAAAGCACTCCATTGTTCTGGCCCCGCACTGGCGAACATGTGTCTGGAATGGTTAGGTGTGTAAGCAAGAGGTGGAAAAATGAGATGGGTATGTTCACAAACAGCAGACTTGGGGCTGACTAGGTGAACACGGAATACAAGCAGTGCTTTTTGTCGTTTATTAGAGCACCCGCCGGTGCATCTGGTTGTAACCCCTTAGTGCGGTTGCAGGCATAGGAGCATGTAGTCACTGCTTGAACTTGCAAAAAACATCCCAAATTTGGTGGGCCACGAAGCACTAGCAACATACAAGACGCATTCCTCATTCTACTGCTCTTTGTGACACGATAATGAGTGGCTTGCGTGCAGCCAGACTATGTTCTATACATTTTCTTCTTTCATAATAGTCGGTCAGGCATTTTAATGTCCTCGTTTACTTGTTCACTTGTCGAAGCAGCGAGTTATGCTACACCGTGGACTAGACGACCTAGCCGCGTCACAATAATTGTCTTTTTTTTCAACAGCCATCCGCGTTATACATCATTTATTTTAAATATCAAACATTTGTGCGCAGCTGTTAGCATAACGGAGCTGTAGAGAATCCCACACAAAGTGCAAAGCCAGTGTGCAAAAGCATCTTCCAAGAAAAAGAAAAAAAACTTACTTTAGGGTTCTGGTAAACGACAGTGAATGCCAAGGGAAAGATGTCCGGGTTCTTTCAGTCAGAGCGCATTCATCTCGAGGATACGCTAGCAAACTTTTTCCAGCGCTTTTACATCAAAGAGATCCCGTGTTCTTTGTGCTCTTGTGCTCGAGATATAAATGTTTTACTGTTGCCCTCGTATCTATTTGTTTCAGGAATAGGTGTTGTTTCGACGTTGCGAGTATGCGCCAACAGACTCGTCCTCGTCTCTACCCTACGCTACTTCCATCATCCTCAAAAAGCTAAAAGTCCTCGTAATTGGTAATGCAAATGGTTTTTTTTAGCATGCCTACTTTTCACTCACGTCTATTCACAGAACCAAGTGCCCCGGAAACAAAAAGTCTTGGAAAATCAGCAGTGCAAATATTTTTTTCTTCTAAACCTCGACACCGGAACTTCAGTGAAAGGGCACAGTTTTAATTATACGCGCACTGCATCGCTCAGCAGTTCCTTAGGCAATGGGACTTGCATTTTCGTATTTCCTGCTGTCCAAACACGACACCATTACTAGTTTTGTAAGCTGTCAAGTACATGAAACAATGGCACGCGAAGGAACCGGAGAAAAATTTCCAATGTCTCACCCCAACAACACTCAGGAGACTGTATTGAAACCCATTTGCTACCGGAACAGTCAGGACTGCAGCAGTCGTGCAGAAATGCCTCGCGGTTCGGAATCATTTGAGCACAAATGTTCCGTGGAATCATGGTTTTGGAACGTTAAACTCCGAAAAATATTGTTATTGCGCCAGTGATGAAGTAATGTCCCAAGATTGTCGATTGGAGCAGCAATGCCATTGCGGCAATGCACGGAAGACGTCCACGGAGTCAGTCATAAAAGAAAAATCGCCTTGATGAACACTGGTGGCGATAATACTGTCACGATTAATAGTCGGCGGCACAACAGAAAGGAACGAAGCAAGCAACATGAGCAGCAGCTGCTGGTTTCCCAAGGAAGACGGCACTAAGGCGTATGCTCTTGTGTTCTCCAATACAGCCTTGCATACTGTCGTCGCAACGAAGTCTTGTGCCTTCTTGTTTCTGCGTTGCGACAACATCATAGTAAGGTTCAGGTATGAGCTTTCTGAAAGAGAGAGAGAGAGAGA
This sequence comes from Rhipicephalus microplus, assembly GCF_013339725.1. Lineage (NCBI taxonomy): Eukaryota > Metazoa > Arthropoda > Arachnida > Ixodida > Ixodidae > Rhipicephalus > Rhipicephalus microplus. Next base: position 32,213 of record NW_023613560.1, read on the forward strand.
GGGAGAATAAGTAAAAAGGCAGGGAGGTTAACCAGGGCCGAGTCTTGGTAAGCTACCCTGCAGTGGGGAAGAGGAGATGCGGAAAGAAAGTTTGAGAAGAGGAGAGAAAAGTCACTGACTGGGTGACGCGTGGCAGTTTCAACGTTTCACATCACAACCGAAGAAACAGACCGGTGTGTTGCATTTCGGAATTGGGATGGCCAGTGCCATAGTCCCATTGCCTTCTCGGCAGTGAAATCCCTTCCGTCCAGTTGATTTGATTGATTGATATGTGAGGTTTAACGTCCCAAAACCACCATTTGATTATGAGAGACGCCGTAGTGGAGGGCTACAGAAATTTCGACCACCTGGGGTTTTTTTAATGTGCACCTAAATCTGAGCACACGGGCCTACAACATTTCCGCCTTCATCGCAAATGCAGCCGCCATAGCCTGCATTTGATCCCACGACCTGCCGGAGAGCAGCCGAGTACCTTAGCCACTAGACCATGGTGGTGGGGCCGGTTCATTTGATTTAAAACACTGTCAGATAAAGCGTCTCGTTTGTGTGTACCGGGCAGTAACATAAAAAGATGTTTAATAATCTAATCGATGGTACAGTCGTTGCATTCTTTGTTGTCGGCTATTCCAATCATAAATGACTGTACATTCATGAACATTGCACTAAACCGTACCTTGCTCCCTTGGAGGACAGCACACGTTAAAGAACCCCAGGTGGTCCAAATTTCCGGAGCCCTCCACTACGGCGTCTCTCATAATCGTATGGTGGTTTTGGGACGTTAAAACCCACAAATCTTTCATGGAAAGCAGGAGGGTAGCCGCAGTTTTAGAGATTGGTCGAGAGAATAGAGTCGATGATGTGCGAACTGTAATGAACGCCACTTCTGGAGTGTCGTGTTCTGCGCCAGCTTACCTAAGTATTCGGCCGTGTCAATTGTAGATAATGGTACAGAAACAAGGTTTGTTTGTACGCGTACATTTCTGACAGCTTCATCGGCGAGTTTGTTGCCGGAAATACGGCAATGACTTGGTATCCGCTGGAACAGAGCGTTGTGTCCTTTTTCGGTCGCATAGAGCAGCGTTGCTCTGATCTCCCACACAAGTTGGTATGGTCTGCGACAAAGTGCCGACTATAGACAATGTATACAGTTGCCCTGGAGTCGCAGAATACTGCCCATCGATTAGCCGGTTGTTGCTTGATATAATCGATGGTACCTCGCAGGGCAATCTCCGAACCAGTCCATATGCTCACTTGACAGAGTTTCATGTGTCTCCATTAGATGAGCTGAGGCCGGTGGAGCTAGTCTGGGTAATAGAGTCATCTATGTATACGTGGATTCTGTCAGCACAGAGAGTGTGCAAGCAGTCCAGAGGTGCTTGCTTCAAGACTAATGTAGGAAGAACTTTTTCATTTCTCATTTCTGGGACAGAAAGGCACACATCGGTTTGCGGTAGGCACCACAAGGCGGACGGTGAATGCGCCGATGGTGTGAAACTGGATGGTAGCAAAGAGCGGTGGGAACTGACCACATCAGAGAATGACGCTTGCGGTCGTTGTTACGGCGAGAACGTCAGATGGCTCGATGCCAACCGTGAAATATACCAAATATGTGCTTTAGCACGCTGGTTGTCGCGTAATTCGCAAGCGGATGGTCCCGAGCCAAAATAACTGTTCCGTCTGTTGAGGTTGTTTGTGGTAGCCGAGACAAACACGTAGTGCCTGTGCTTGCACCCTCTGATGAGCTCGAATGTGTGACTTGCGAGTTTTAGCAAGCATTGGAGAGCTTCATAAGTTCAGTACGTTACATGCCTGGTGGACAAGTAGTTTGGGGCTCTTCTTTTGGCGCCTTTGTACCTCCGCGTCGCTTGCATCGACAGCCTAGATATGACAAAGCACGTAGGACTAAGTAAGGAAAACAAATAAAAATCAGATTAATGGAGAACGGGCTTGGACATGCCCTTTTGAACGTTGAGGTCCCATGAACAAGACAGCTAGTCATAAATTTCTCGCTTCGAATATAAAAGAAAGAAAAAAAAAAGACAGAACAATGCCACCTTGTCTTGATAAAATATGGCGGCCTGCTTCTACGAAATTAACGTGGTCGTAAAGGCCGATGAGCTGTCAGAGTGAAATTCGTCTGCCTTTACATACATTTCCTTGCGACTTATACGTCGGTGGCTGACAACACGCACATTTCGTGTCCGTCGTTCTGTAAGAAGGATGGAGCAGCCAGAATATCCAATATCTGCCAGATTTAGTATACTTCGTTTTCATTTTGCCGTTTGAGGAGTTTCCGACTCAGCAGCCGGGGAAGTTTTGTGTACTCCAAGGAGATTCAAAAATTGCTGAGCTAGACATCTTTCATAATCATACCCCATTAGAGGTCAAAGAATAACGTTCTTCCGGGGTAAATACTGATGTAGTTATGAAAAAAGATATCCCTTTTCTCGACGAAAGTAATGTACGCGGAAGAGCATGCGTAATGTGATTCCTCACTAGGATGCAAAAACGTAAAGTTTGTTTAGAAAATCAGGTACACAAATAATCGTGTCCCGCAGAATGTGCCCGGGACAATCAGTATTCAACCTATATTGCGCGTAAGGAAAACGATGCGTTTCTTCACTGTGAGCTAACTTCTTATTGTGTCATGGTACAATGACCAACGTCTTGTTTCACCCCCAGTCAAACATACACGTCCACATGCACACATGTACTAACACGTAGGGAACATAATTATTGATTGATATGTGAGAGGTAACGTCCCAAAACCACTATATGATTGTGAAAGAAACCGTAGTAAATGGCTCCAGAGAATTAGACTACCTGGAGTTCTTTAACGTGCGCCCAAAAGTAAGCACACGGACCTACAGCCTTTTCACCTCCATCAAGTGTTATGAAAGTGGTACTGGCGTGTAACCCTACTGAAGTGAAGTTATATAATCAATGAGAAACTGTTCGGCTGCACAGGAAGGCCAAGGGAGCATCAACCTTATTTTTCAGATTGTGTTGCTAATGCAGCCAACGTTTTTTTTCGCATCGTCAGGCGAAATTACGAATGTGTCAGTTTGTACGCACAATTTGTTGCTTTAGCATGCCGGACTACCGTCGTCGTAAACATGGGACCTAAAACCCCTTTAAAAAGTCTCATAGGTGGGATCACCACCGCACAAACGGTTGTGCCATAGCACTGTCTGTCCACTTTTTTCAGTCACTGAAAGTAGTTATGTCGATCGGTGATCGAGACCAAACCAGCAACTTCCGTACATTCACAGTCGTCATAAGTGCACCGACCTCTAGTCACCCCACTTACGTAGCTGTTCGACATTGTCGTCGATGTGGTTCGAAAGAATATGCAATTTTCTAACCTTTCAGTAGGCATGTTCGTGAGAGCTGTGAGCTTTTTGCAAACTTTCGGCTAAACTCCTTTTAAAGCACTGTGTATGCAGCTTACCTTTTGCCCTAGGGCACTTGAAGGGTGACCACAGAAGGGTATCGAAGTAACGCCCAAGCATCGTCCTGCAGAAGCACAAAGAATATGCCTCCGCCGCGCACCCCGAAGTTCCACAGCGCAAACATCCAGTGGGCGCAGTGATCTCTGCATGATTAAAAAAATTCACGTGATGTTGCGGTTTTTTTGCTGTTGTTGAAAGGCTGCACTTCACCATGGAAACTTCCTTACCCTCCGGAACCCTTCGCCAGACAGGCCGGAATGCGTGACTTTGTGATATATAAAAAAAGGTAGAAGTGTGAAGCGTGTTCATCAGATAAAGCTCAACATTGTCACGTCGACATGGTGATCATGTGTTCAGAACACAAGCTGATAAAAATGAGCCTGTGCTAACTGGGACCCAGTAAAAGATAAACTAACAGTACAAGGAATACACGCTGAACTCTGATAGCGGCGTGCTCAGACTTTGGTCATCGACAATCTAGTCGTTGTGAAATGCGTCGGCTTATTTCACCAGTCATGAGCGAAATCGAGTGTGTTCTTCGTTAACGCCTCTCCTGCCTTCGCGAAGCTTCGCTTCTCTATCGCCTTTGGCTGAGAGTTGCTTTCACTGAAGCTTATACCACGTTAATCGGAATGACTGACAGAGCGACAAGCGATGTTTGCGGCACCGATGAAAACATCAAACAACTGATGTGCCACGGTCCTCGATTTGCCTCAGGCAGACAAGTACTTGCCAACGCAATGCGGCGACTGAGTAATCGGCCTATTTCTGTGCAGGTGCTATTACAACAACGTCCACATCCCTCCGCAGCCTACAAGACAGTAAAAGCCCTCTTGTACTTCTTGAGAAAGGCGGGTTTTCGTAAACGCCTCTGACATGCGGTGGAGTTCTACACGCTGCAGTGAAACTACTGCCAGTCTCTCCTTTTTTTCTTTTCCTTCTCTTCCCTCTTTCTCTTCTTTTTTGTCCCCTTCCCTAATACCCCCGTGTAGGGTAGCCAACCGGATGACTTTCTGAATAACCTCCCTGCCAACTCCCTTTTGTTGCTTTTTTGCTTACTTCTTCTCCTGGCTCTACTAAAGCTTATGCAGCTTGGGAGATGTAAGGCACGAAAGTTTTCCATCATAACACATAATAAGAATTCACTGCCTAAGCACTACGTACAAATGGTTAACCAGAGAAAACTGAAACGTACCACCCAAGTGTTTAGCAGTGGGTTCAACCCGACGCTGCACTGAAGCCTTTCACAATTACTGGCAACATGTTCAGGCTTTCTTAATTAGGTTAAAGCACGGTGTAATAATAAATTAGGAGATGACACTATGCCCGGCGTTGCGTCCAGACTGTGTTCGCCGCCTGGGCCGTTTTCGTTTTATGTAACAGATTACGCTCATAGAGGGTGAGTCAAGGCGCTAACTGGGCAGTGACTCTGATCCGAAGGTTATTGCTGCGGAGCCTCACTTGTTGAATACGCTCAATATACACATATAAATGCATGTCAATAAATTATTACACTGTAATTGTGCTGTCAATAAATTCATTTCTTAATTTTGTATGCAGCTTATTTGCTAACAGTGTTTTTGTCATATAAATGCTCCGACAGCAGCAAACGTCTGCCTGGAGAGTGGTCGCATTTTGACCTGAAAGCACTAAAATCTAGTTCTGCTGAAATTCTGATGTTGGTAGTGCCGGCGTCGAAATCGTTGGTTCGGAACAAGACAGCAGCGTTGTTCGTGAGAGAAAATTTGAGCTATTTGCAGTAAGAATAGCAGCCCGAAGGTGAAATGATGTTAGCTCTTAGGAAGGTCATAGTCCACATGCGTGTGTTTGAGCGCGCGCAGATATGACTGTCCCTAGCCCGTACCACACCCATGTTGGCACTGTCGGGCCAGTGCACGCAGCCATACTTTGAGCTGTTTTATAAAGCCGCCTAAACTTCAGCTTGATCATTTGCTTGGTGAAGCTCCTCGCATTTCATAGTTTATGCAATGGCCTAGGTTATATTCAAGAATTACAAAAAAGTGGTTACGGGACAGCACAAAGGCCGGTGATAAAATTTATTAGGTAACAGGGAGTTTCTCCGAAATATTGGATTTGAAGACCAGGCACTTTTTTCGCTGAAAAGCTGTGACGCAGTCCTCCAATTAACCATTCATTGGCATCATTAAAAGCGTTTATTGTGAAAATTCAACCAATGAAAAAATTATGTAGAGTTATCGCATATGATGACTGCCACAAGAATTTGTCGCATGCTGCAATTGATCGCATTCAGCATCCTGACGCCCCGACAAGGGTGCAGGAAGCTAAGAAAAGAGAGATGACCTGGGAGAAACAAGATATCCCACGGATGTGTCATGATCCTGAGCACTTTTCTATATTTTTTTCATTTGTTCAAACGCACGGCAAATTCAATGTTATCGCGACAAGGCGGCCGACTGTGGTATATTTGGCAATCAAGCAGCTCGCGATGCTCAAATTGGGTAATGGCCGTGAATCGGGCGTAGTCATTTTGTTATATGACATCATTTGCAAATTAACTTTAACGAGATAGCATGTAAGAGCTCTTTTCAGAAAATGTTTTGTGTCGGCGTTGGAGTAGATGACAACATCGTTTGTTGTGAGTGAAATATTGTCATCTTGTCCTTGATCGAGGAATGGAGCATATTGCAAACAAAATAAATAATAAAATTTCCGCGTTTGAGTGAGGGTTGAATCCAGGCTTTCAGCGTCGCAAGCAGGTGTGCCAACATTGAGCCACAATATTTATCTTACACCACATGTACAGTGTACATCGCGTGATTTTATTTATAACCCCTGTTGTTGTTCATTACATGCCGTAATCTAGGTAATGATGCCCCAGGTGTCACAAGTTGTGAATCGAGCAACGAGTGGGTGTTGTAAATGCCCACCTATTACAAAACCACTCAGGCACGTTTAATCATCATAAGTGGCAGATCCATTACAAATGTGAACAGCTGCGAAGGTTTGAGTGTTGCACTAAAGACGCGTAGTGATCCCTGTACTGATTTAAAAAAGGAATAATTACGATATAGTGGCTCCTTAATAACTGTCCTTGCAATAGGCGTTCAGATATAGTTTGAAAAGGCCAACGTTACCCACATTATTGTTTGTTTCGTTAAGACCTGGTGGAGTTATGCACTGAGAACCGAAGCAGACTAGCATTTGTGAAAGTGATACATCCGGGGCTTGATTATGCTACCGCCATCTACTCTGGAAGGCAATGATGCTCAAAGGCCCTCCATTTTTCTTAAAATTCACCTAGAGGCAGTGCCTTCGTTCTAGTTGAGTCTGAAAATTCATTGCGAATAGCAACCCGCGAGCTGGCTTATAATGTTTTGTTCTCACGCGTTCTCATAAGCCTCAACTACAGGGTGGCAGTGTCAACTGCAGGGTGACCACGCTGAAGATTTGTCGCAGAGCCCCTTTGGCCTTTACTCGAGTATGATCACGCAACAAGAAAATACTCGGACAAAACATACTTAGCGCACCCCGAGTAATGATTAATAAGTTGACTCAAAACTAATTGTATGAAAATAAATTTAATTGGGAGATTGGTCTGGGGGGTGTAATTTTTTACCGTGTCAGTTTTGTCGCGCCATTTCTACCCCTTGTCGACGTCACCTATGAAGAACTGTCTGAAAACGTGTTAAATCAATACAACGTTATTTAGAGGCACCCAATATTCTAATGCAACAAAAATATTGTCAAAATATGTTGAGCTATGTGTCTTATGGTACCCGTCCCTAATTCGGTCATAAAATTTCTTAATTTCAACATAATGGATGCTCTGTTTTGGCCTAAATACAATGAAATGTCAGGCTAGAAATATTGCACAAGTAATTTTAGTTATGTGTATTTTGAGGAAAGAAAATGTAGCCGAGCGGGGCAAAGCGCCCATGCATCCGGAGGTCGATCAGACAGCGTCTCTAGGCATAATTCGTAGTTTTATTCCTGTCAAACAAACTCATAGAAATTGAGGAGGAGAAGCAGAAGAAAGAGTACGTGACGTATGGGCGGCTGCCGCATGTAAATTCAGATAACGTAGCAATGATAGCAGAAAGATCATACTTTTCACAAGGCTCGCAGGACACATCCCGTCTGAACGATTCGACGAACGTGTTAGTACTTTCGTAAAAGCTGATCACATGCGACATTACACTAAAAATCAAGGTCAATAAGCCAAATGTATTACGCGGATGTTCAATTCACCTCCAGCTTAACTCACAGCTCGATATATTTCACTCTAAATATCATCTAGTGATACAAGTAGCAAAAATAAACGGCGTGAACAGTGACGCACATAGTGTGTCAGTGCGTCAAGTAAAGGGTCATCACCTTGCCCAGAATGTGCTTAGATGAAGCCTATAACTCTTTGCTTTTATGGACATTGCGTCATGGTAGCTTGGCACTGGTTTGCTGACGTGCTTCTTTCCTTTTTTCCCTTTTTCGTTTTTT